>DWQX01001103.1:0-31421 GCA_018245475.1 Pharmacophagus antenor
CACGAGTCTAGACGAAGGGAGCTGAATGATCCACTCCGACCCCCCCCCCCCCCCCCCCACCCCGTTTCTCCCACAGTTCCCTGTTTTCTAAGAATAAATTGAACCAACGTGAACCTCGTAAGGAGTGCGGCCCGACCACAATGCAAATCGTACCTTAGCGAGCGTGACGGCGGCGCTGCGGGCGCCCAAGTAACCATCTGAATCAACGTCTTTCACGCTCAATGTACCGTCAAAATTTAAAATGTAGAAAATCTCGTGGAATGATGATGTAGTGCCGCGTATCAACGTAACAGCAGTTCGGTCAATGATAAATAAAAAAACAGAAATTTATAAAACATCCCGAATTTTTTATTAGCGTCGGCTGACAACTTGACCTCTATTGACATACGATGTTGAGTGATAATAATGGCGAAGATATTAAAAAATGTGCTCGCTCAGAATATTCTGGCTCTCTCGAAACACGCAGATAAAACATTCATCTTCTAATTTATGAACCACACAAATTCATATAATAAACACTACAACTGTGTTCGATTGAATATTTTAAAACACCAGAAACTAGAATCCTATATAGAATCCTATGGTTCCTTAACATTAGATTTATGGAACCCATTATTTTGACAATAACGTTCGATAAAAAGCTCCGAATAGAAATATGCGTTTGATTTTTTATTTATTTTTTATTGTTTCTGGCAACATTTAATCTTTCCTGTTTTCGCAAAACAGAAAATAATACAATGATACATCAAATTACCACAGACTCAAAAAGAAAACAATGAAAAAATTCTGTAAATCTAGTGTTAAACGGGTAAACAATTTTTTTTTTTAATTATGTTGTAGATAAAAATACAAATCCATTTCCAAAGCCGTATCGCACGTCTGTCAAACTTTACATACATCACGAAATATATGTCTTCTATTTGCTATGGTGACGAATAGCGTAATGAATTTGAATTTAAGACAAACGCAGCGTATAATGTTTGCTACAGTTAAACCGTTCGCAAACACGCCGCGGCGCACGTCGGGTAAACGTCGGTGCTCTGCGTGTAATTACTACGCGGTTATGCTCCGAATATTACCGCAACCACTCACTCCCACAAGAAGATGCATAATTAAAGTCGCTTCGCATTTGTATACTTAACAAACACGAGGTAACAGTTACTTAAGTTATGTACGAGAATGCTGTTGACAAACACGCCTCTTGTTTGACTTCGGTACGCGGCTCGAAGATATCTATGTTGTGTGCTTGGGTTGATCAATTAAAAACTGTCGGTGACATTAAAATACCAGTTTTAGTATCATCTGTATTTGAAGTTGACAAACTAGGTGACGACCTGCACAATGTTGCCGATGACAGCAATTTAAAAAATAAATTACAACGTGAGTGTCTTTAAGAGCAAAGTGAATAGACTATGTCTATGTTTGTGCGCTTTACCACCATAAACCGCATCATCATTTAACACCGTTCAAGATTTTTAATAAGTACAAACCTGTAAAATGTTAAAAAGTAATTAGAAATGTAATAAAATGTATAGTCTACTGTACAAATTACATGACGATTATTTAGATTATGTATGAATACATGAATATAACTAAATATATTATTGTGTTACTCCGTTATAACTTTTAAAATATTAAAAAAATAACGCAATTTTACGGCATCAGTAGAATATTGCGTCACCTCAAAGCGCTGAAAGGCGGTCCGAAATGCAATTCCGGTGGAACCTTATCACACGAAGCGACATCGAGCAGATAGCTAGGCGGCCGACCCGACGGCGGAAATAAGTATCAAGTGTCGAATAAACGTCTGGAACTGAGCTCCGCGGCGAGCGTCTATTTCTTATTGCGCACCACCTACGGGAACGTCCGCTCTGTCATCTCTACATTCTCGCAGGAGTCCGCAAGCCGTGCAATACTTAAAAATGGATTTATTTAAACTTTTGTCTTATCGAAGTTGTGACGGAAAACCTAAGAAATTTGTCGGGCATTATGATTTGTAAAGAATAATGTTGACACATTTGTTTATGCAAACGTTAAAACTTAATAAATCAGTGAATGTTAAAAGTTCTCCACTAAAAGCGCATTGTACTTTTTTTTTATTGTCAGAAGACTAGGCAAACAAGCGAACGGTTCACCTGACGGAAAGTGATCACCGTCGCCCGTAAACATCCGCAACACTCCGGGAGTCGCAACTGCGTCGCCGATGTTTCACTTGTTATTATAAATTATCTATAACAACTCAATTATATGAAACCGTGTACTATTTCATAAACTAAAAATATATTCTAGATTATAAAAATAATAAGTTCAGATACGCACATAATGTTAACAGATTTCATCATGCCAAAATTTTAAGCAAACTCGTTTCACAAAACGGGCAACGTGGTATACATTGCCCGTTGTGTTACTCCCCGATGACCAAACACTATCTAAAACAAAACACAGCGCTCTTTGAACCGACCGTTCGCATTTTCCTTGCTCACTAACGGCAACGCCAAATGTTTCTTTTGTGAATCGTTAGAGTTTCACTATGTGAGAATTTTAAAACAACGGCTTAATAAGTGCCATTTAGCTAGTAATGGGTAACCAACGCAATGCAGTCAACATTGAACCTTATGTGATGTTTTTTACTTAAGAAAATTGTTTGAAATTAGTATAATACGTCTTGAGTTTATTTTTATAAAATTTAAAATTGACTAACTTTATACTATTCAATTTTCAAATTTTCACGAATGTTTTCAACACAGAACTAATCTCTCATTTAATCTTAATCTAAATTTTTAGCTTTCATAAATTTAAATAATTCCACTTTTTAAAAATAATATGCGATGATTTATCAAGTAAGTAATTTTTTAAAAGGAAGCAAACCAATTCAAAGATCGTAATATATATTATTCAAAAAGTAGATTAGAGCGAAAATATGATAAACGTTCTAGCGTAATCCTTAGAGACGGTAGGTGACGTTTCTGAATTAATTTCGGCAATTTATTTTCGCTACAAATCTTGCCATAGTTAATTATACAAATGATGCAGTCAGCAGTTATTAATCAGCGAACGTTAAATTGAAATTATGGCTGATAATCACTGTGCGGTTAACGGTGAATTTAATATTAGTAAATTAACAGGGGACACGAGGTATTGGTGAAAATTTTGGTGTAATCCGTTGTCGCGCTGGACATTTCGAGGTCGACAAAAAATTATCGCCTCTCATTAAGCTCTGCGGTCGGGATATTAATCGTATGACCGCATTGGGTATTGCATTATTTCACGATCCTAACGCTTATAATTGAAATGGATGTAAATGTATTATTCGATATATTATATTCGATATATGACTCATACGCAGTCGAACAGATGCGAGCCATGAAGTCTTGAATCTGTCTGTTTTATATCTTAAATTAATCTCAAGCAGAATATGACATTGATATATTTTTTATTCATAATACGATGTATTATAAATAAATATTATTTTATAGTACACAAGATGAACTTATTTAGACTCTTATTTCATCAACGTTTCAATATTTGTCTTTTAAAATTTGGATTACTCAACATTTTAATTCCGTTCATATGATTTTTAAACGCATTGCCCTTGCCTTGTAACACAGAAGTCCCGAGTCACATGGATAGTGGAGTTTGGATGATAGTGGACGTTTTTCCAACCTAACTAGCTACCACTCTCAATGTTAATCCACCGTAATAACACCGTTACTGTATTCCGGCAATCATGTTTTTGAGCCAAAAGTATCTCGGCCGGGTACGCTTCACCATCTATGACCTTAAAAACAGATACAATAAGGATTAGCCGATAAACAACAAAACACTGAACCGGCTAAAATTTGATAATGCTAATGGCAAATATTTTGGTCATCGGGAGCAACTTAAAGATAGGAACCTATTCTAGCCGCACGGTGAAGTCATTACGTTGACGTTCCTGAAAAAAAAAAAGAACGGCCGTTTAAAAAATGCCCGATACGCATTTCTCCATTAGGGTCGCGATAAAAATGCAAATTCCCAGCGACACGGCCGACCCGCCTGCATTTTGTATTTTGTCAGCAAACACGTTTTTAATTAATTCGCTTATTTATTTGAACGTCGCATTGACGATGCCTACGGGCGATATTACCCATATCGTTTTATGTTATTCTGGTGCGGGATTTTCACGGGGAGGACATTATGAGAGCTTATTCGACCATTTCATTGTTGTATTTAAGGCTTAATTAAAATAGTACAAATTATTATACCGTGTTTAATTATCTTTATTTAACGCTTTACCTCGTTATATAATTATTGAGCTCCCGTATTGTGGTGTAATTTAGTACAATCTGACGCATTTTGTTGTCAGCTGAACAAATAAAGTGAAAGAATAAACATTGCAGGTGATTGTTGTACGTGCTAACAATTATAAACCGTTCATGTGAGAGACACGACGATGATTTACGCAATTTTTTAAAACAATGTTAAATAATATCTAACGAGCTGATTAAATTGTAAATACTACAAAAAGATTAATTAAATTTTATTACCTTTGTCAAATTTTCCGAGTACATAAAAAATAATTAGAAAATAAATTATAAGTGATAAAATTTTATAAATATTATTTTAATTCCTTTTCTTCTCACCTTTTACAGAAATAAATAAGTTTCAGGCCTCTGGTCTTACATTATAGGACTTTTTTTAAGTATAGTTTGTAACATTACAAGCCGATATTCACCGTTGCTTCATTGCCGTTAACATTATTTTATATATTTTTTAAACTTTCTCTGTCACTAAGAAACCAAAAATTAGCTAGTCCAGTTCCCGGACACTAGATCACAATATTGAATTATGTTACGTAATAGCTTTAGAAGCGAATTCCGGGATTAATCAAATTAGAACTGGAAGACAATCTGAGTGTCCGAGAATAATATCGGAGACAGAATATTGTTAGAGCGATGTCGTGAAAATCGCTTAACAAAATGCTAAATCAAATGTAGAACCAGATAGCATTATAATAGTTCTGAGTTTCATAACGAATTTGAAATATTTTTAAGACAAACTTAACATAATAATAATTGAGGATGAAAAAATTTATTGTTTTTAATTAAGGATTGATTTTAGTTTTTTTTTAAAGTTCATAAATATATATAAAATATTCCATCCAACTACATCAACCTCATTAGAAATTTATTCATAATAAATACACTATTTGGCCCGTTTGTGTAATGGTAGTGTAACTCTGTTCCTTACACCAGGTATGGTAGCTTCGATTCCCATTCAGAACAAACATTTATATGATGAATATTTGTATTTCTTCTGCACCTAGTTGTTTATCTATATTTAAAAAATTACTTATTTTAATTAAAATTTATTATTAACTACCTGAGATGGTAGCACTGTATGTGAAATTCACCTGATATTTTTTTTATCTTCTAAAGGGAACAGGTCTTGCTTTACCTTTGGTAAAAACTTCACTGAAATCACTTCATCTAGTTGTTACAATACAGAAGCAAATAAAAAATCTTTATACATATTTAATCAATGACTCGAATTTCATTGTGTCATTTTTTCATGTTTGACGCGCATTACGTTTTTAAAATGTACTCTGAGTTTTAAAATTATTTATGTTAGAAAGAGTGGGAGCTATAAGGTTAAAAAAATCAATAAATTTGTGAAGATAGAACATGATTTGAAATTCATCTGATATTTTCTATTTGTAAATTGTAGTTTTTCAATTTCTATCCAATTTCAGTTAATTATTTGTGTATAGCAACAATTTAATACGTGATTCATGTTATCTATATTTTTTCAGTGGTTTATTTATTGTATTTCTGAGAGAATTATATGTATATGTGACTTTCGCTTTAACTTTGAATTAATAAATATAAGCAAAAACCGCGCTAACTTTTTTGTTAAAAATAAGTAATCTTTATTTAAAAAAATATTAATAAAAAAATAACATGGATATTTTTCGCACATAGTACTCTGATCCCAAACTGTAGCTAAGCAACACCTACAGTATAATCTGAAACCGATATACATACATAGATATTAAAAAAAAAACTTTATTATTTAAAATTATTATCTATTCTGTAGAACACTTTGGGATATAAAAATTTTAAAATAATCTTAATGAATAATTTGCTTTCGCAGATAAACAACAAGGAGTGGTGCAAAAAGGGCAGGAAAGGCGGCCACTGCAGCATGAAATGTGAAGGTATTATACTCTAATGTAATTAACACAAAGCTCACCAATTTCATTTCGCATCCGTTACTGAACGGAGATTTGCTTTTAGCATTATCAACGCTTCGCAGCGCGTGTGTGTTTAACCTCTCGCCGTAATGCCATTTTAATTTCGTTAATTTCCGAAATTTCACAGCGCGAACGTTTGCTTATCTGTATTTGTTATAACGGGTAGAAAAAAAATAGCTCCATCGTTACTAACAAAAAACGTCTTTAACATTGATTGTAATATAAATTACGCATGCAAACAAGAAGTATAAAATGAAATTAATAAATTGATCTTATCAAATGTAATATCTGGCTAGATCAAGTGATATAAAAAGAAATTGCTTATTATGAGATTACCCAAAGCAGTCATTTAGACTGCTTTTCAATAATTATGATATTCAATAATTCAATAGTTATGACGATAGACAATAGTCCATCGTCATAACCCATATTGTTTCACTCGATAATGTCACCTAATCTAGTGTTAATAGAAGCGCACCTTAACGTGAAGTTTGTTGTCTTAGGAAATATTATATCGCATATTTTCGCTCACGTTCGAGAAATCTTGTACTAACGTAAGTTATACAATGTGATGAAATTTTGATCTCTCTGTGCGCTTTTACTTACATATATTAAATCGACAACTTGCCGATGTGTATATGTTAATTTAAAAAATTTAAAATAACCTATTATTAATCGACTAGTTTTAGATTAATACAAAATTAACACTAAACTACCTAAATAAGTCATTCCGCCTGGATTTCTATTTTGTTCTAAAGCAATTTTATTAAGAATTTTGTTTCGCTATAGACAGAATTAAATAACGCTAGACAAAGAGGCACCTTAAGAATAAAATTTTACCGAGTATCACAATAACTTTGTATACATAAATAAATTTATTAAATGTGGAATCTACAACTTTTCGTTACTATTACTCTAAATTATTGTAGCTATATTGCAGATCTTTATAACGTATTAATTCTGTCTCGAAGTTAAGTTAGGTTAGGTACGGCATTAAGTTAAAATGCGCTTACGATAAATCATATTTATCACTTAAAAATCGTGTATGTTATGAAATATGTTTAAGAACAGATAATAACATGAAATATTTTATTTTTACATAATGTGTATACATTCTGTATTACATTTATTCATAACGCATCGTCATCGGTAATTAAAATGGACACCTATCACAGCCACGAGAACCGCGATTTTTAGTCGATATTCAGGCTGCGGATTCGAAATGCTGCCAAAACAACATTTACCGAAATTCGTAAAAACTGATGCTGCATACAAATTTGACTTAGTGCAGAACTATTTAAGAAAAATGCGTTCATTATAACCAAAACACTTAAATATTTGTTTTTTTTGCAACATAAAGCACCGTTATGTAAATGGTAATGCTTACAGTAGAGTTCTTGCAAACAACAAGTGATAGTTGACTCCCACAATAATTACTGTTAAATAGTTAATTCGTTCGTTGACTGTTCTGACACACCCTAACGAATCCACTGGGTTTAAAATGATACACATACAATTAATTTATACTTTGCATTCTGGTCATGAGATGTTTTAGTCATGAATCTGTACTAATGAAGTCTAAAATTACATCGGAAGCAAGCGCCACCTAATGGTATTATGCAGAGTCCAGGAATGTTACATGCGACGAAAGAAGTTGGTTCGACTATCACTTTGAACAAAATCTCCTGGGAAATTCCCATGACTACTATTCTCTGTAATTAAATAATGCTTTTTGACTCATTATCGATTTGTTAAATTCATTATAGTGGTTATAAATGGTCATGATGAACTATCTTGACACACCATCCCTCTCTGTGTGCTGCATATATACATAATAATAAATTTGTTTTTTAATTCCAGATCTCCTTAACGAAGATCTGGCTGACGACGTGAGGTGCGCCAAGAGGATTTACGATCGCGTCGGCTTCAAGGCCTGGCCTTCCTCCTATGCCTACTGCAAGGAGAAGAGCCTCCCGGACCTGTCCCGCTGCTAATGTATTACTTGTATTATAAGATGTCATTTTTACCCTCTTTACTATTTCCTAAATATAAATAAAATATACAATTGAATTTTATTTCAGAAATTAGACTATAATCATTGACTAACGATGAACGTTATGATAAAAGTACCGACTACTACAAATATACAACCAGATTGTCGATCTCTCTGAGTTGCGTACAAACATAAACTATGTTAGCTCCTTTAAAAGACGCCGTAGATGATGAAGTTACTGGGGTAAAAAATAAAAACCGCCTTATGTATTGAAGAGTTGTTACTAATATGACGTTCCGTAAACATCCTAACTTGCAACATTGCTGTTTATTGGCTGTGTATATAATACAAATTTAATGAAAACATGTTTCTCACAAATTGACTTAAAAAAATACTAATGTACAAATCATTTATATATAACCTTCTCTTATCATTACTCTTACCACGTAAAAAAATACTTTTTACAGAATACTCCAATTTCGATAAATCTTTTTTGTTGGAAAGTGTATCGAAGTAGGTATTGTATAAATTTAATAAAATTTTAAGGGTTTGAAAGTAGAAAAAGCATATTTTTCTACCTTCAAGAATTTCTTTTCAAACTTCTTTTTGGTTTCCATTTATTGTTGGTTCATTAAGAAAAAATAAAACAATAATTTTTATAAAAATATGACATAAATATTCCATAATTTTTTAAGTAACAACAGCGCATTTGATAAGAATATTAAATAACATTAATGATTTAAAGAGACACAATCTTCCCCGAAGGAATTTTCTTTATTGTAGTAATGAGACCACTATCTGAGAGAAATGATCAAAGCTTTGTATTTTACAAAGAAATATCTCATTATATTACTTACTGAAATTACAAACGTAATTGCTGTTAATAATTTATCATTACATTCTTAATCAATACTCAAACGAATTTTTAGTCAAATTGCACTATTATACGAGTGTATTAAACGTAAACTAAATTGTACCGATAATATAAATATAAATTAAAAATACTCGTTTGGATCGGCAATAGGCTAACACTTGACCTAAATTTCGCATATTGTTTAATGAAAATGAGCAATACGGTAGGGTGCTCGCTCAGAACACTTTTTGATCATATGTATGACTGCTGATGCACAGCGATACTGTAATAGCGGCAGATTGACATTGGTTATAGCTAACCAGTCAGTTTCAAAAATACGACCACGATCCGGAGCTCACTACTAACCTGGGCCCCGGATTCGTACAAGAGACTTTCATGTTACAAGGCAAACAGTAAACCACCTACTAACCACTACACTTCAAGGACAATGTCAAGTTTGTTTAATTTGTGAAATGTGCTTATATTATCAGGCAAATAATAATCCCAAATACATAGACATTAGCTTTTCGGTATTCTCATCTAAAGACATCAAGATCAGCACCAAGAATTACCAAGATTAGAGATAACTTGTCGACGTCAGACTTACTCGTATACTTAAACCCTATGGAAGTTGGACGAGCAATAGACAAGCTTGATCGAGAGCTTGTAGACAGTATTTTAAGTATAAACTATAAAATTGAACTGTTTGAAAATATTGACTGTAGTTGTAACACAAAAAAAAAACGGAATGCTTCCAAGCTATAATTTTGTCGATTTTATGGCAATATTTTTATTCAACGGTAAAAACGCTTGGGCATCTATTTTCCTATCCTTTAGATAAACCTGTGACTAAATTTCTATCGACTTCATAAACAAACTGTGCTGGCTAGCGCTTCGTTTAATATAACGAGCAATACAGCATCAGGCTATAGGTTAACAAAGCAATTTATTTTATCGCCATACGCGGTCGCAGTGTTGCACACAAAACGCTGTTGGAGCCATTTTGAAAGCCGGCTGTAACGCTATACGAATCACTATAATTAGAATAATGTACGCAAAATGACATATTTATCATTTAACACCATATTCAATAACTGTTCATATTAATAAAGAAGTTTTATGTAACCAGTGTTATGTAGAAATACAATTGTGTGTATAAAACAATAGATATAGACTTTGACCGTCTCCTTGGCGGAGTATACTATGGGACTCATGGTCTGGACGGTGGAAGGGTTTTTCGAATTCGCTTAGCTAGCTACCGCCCTTAATGTCAACCTGCCGCCATAACAGCATTATTATGTTCCCGCACTCATACATGTCAGAGCCAGAAGTATTTTGGGCGAACACGCTTCACCATCTACGGCCTCAACGTCACTTTACATCAAGTGAAGTAGAGGCCAAGTGTTAGCCCATAACCTGTAAGAAACCATAGTAAACCAGTGAAGTGTTATTTTTATATCGACATGACCAACACGGACTTAATTTGTCAGGATATTAAGTGCGAGTGTCTCATCTAAGGCTCTGCGCCAAAGTGTGGACCGAGCATATTTATTTTTATATTAAAAACGTCGTACATGTAATATACTAATTAAAACTATTCTAAGCAGAAAACGTATCATACAGGCGAGCTTAACTCATTATGAGTTCTCTACCAGCTAAGCTTTGTCGGAGAGAAATAGGATATGGGAGATCTTGCTAGGATAAAATATGGAACTAGTTAAAAAATAAAAAAATAATATTAATAAATAAGTATATATAACTTACACATACATATACATACATTTATAATACACAGACAAAGCTTATAGATAAATATATACAAAAGAACAAACTATGAAGGCAAAAAGTACTTTCTTACGCGCTTTTTAAATACAGCAAGCGACGAGCATTGAGGTATTGGTAGAGGCAGAGAATTCCAAAGTCTCACCACGTAGATAGTTGCCAACGCCACCATAGCCCTTATCGACTCTGTCGATACGAATAAGTTTATAGCCCGGGATAGCATACTGGATTGAAGAGAGAGGTTTTAAGAAAGTCTCGGATAGAAGGATTGCGTCTGTAACTTCGGAATCAAAAGTACAAATAAGATCAGGATAGTGCAAGTGCACACTCACACAAGAAGTATAAAAATAAAATATTAATATGCTTAAATATATATTTCAAAAATATAAAAAAAACAGAAAAGCTGTAAAAAAATGTCCTGAAGATAGCATGCAGTCAGACTTCTGTGCACTAAAGGTTAATCGGAAACAACACCAAATAATACACGTATATACAATGTTATATAAATGGATTTCAACTAAACTTAAAATTAAATAAAAAAAATAATAAACAAAGTTACCATTGAGGTTCCTTAAAAAGAATAAAATATTATCGACAACTCTATTGCTAGTAAAATTATTAGAGCTACCAAAGTTGTACAAAAACTGAATGTAAATCGAAAATAAAAAAAAAGAAACGTTATATGATTAAGATACAAACTTAATATTAATTCACCTACTGTTAGAGTTATTTACGAGTAAAATTTAAAAAATCAAACAGTATAATAAGGCGATTTAAAAGTGATCTATGTACAATAACACGTATACCGCCGTTTATTTATTTTATTGCTTTGACTTGTCGCTGTCCAAAGTCACCAGTTTTCTTTAGCAATTTCGGTTTTAGACCTTTAACCAGATGTCTCATTACCATGTTCTGTATCAGTTGTAGGTGTCGGAAATTGTGAAATAAGGGATGTTAGCTCGGAGCCAATTTAAGTTTTATGACGAGATTTATTAGGTAGAAGGATAACAATGCGTCCGTCTGAGGTCTAACAACGGCGTATACCGAAGTGTTTTCTAGCACCCATAAATACTTCATGTCTAGTCTTAGTGACGAACTCTGTAAAAGAAGCGTTGCTTCCCCTCAGGGATGTTTGTTTCTTCCACATCAAGTTTCTCCGAAGTTCGAAAACCAATTAGTATGAGGCAGGGTTTACCCGTCCCAACATCTAAACGGTGGCAATTGTTTATATCACTCTCTGAAACATGCTGCAATTGCATTTTATTTTTTAATGTTTCTATAACAAGACATTATCTTCAGTTTCCAATAATTCGTGAAGAACGAGTACTTTATTTCTGGAAGCCATCTCCAACCTCTTCAGAACCAGGACTACGAGCTCCATCTGTTATTTCAGATGCTATCAGTTTGCCATATAAGTTGTTGGAACTTCATGAACTCACGAGAGAGGCTGGCTATAGATTTATGCACAGTTTGGGGGTCTCCCATAGCAGTCATCTTCAACTCAGACTCATATTGTGTCATGCGTGACTGGAACAGTGTCTCCAATTTATCCATTGAGGAACTTAGTTTTGTGTATATATTCATAGTGGCTGTACCACAGTTCAAAACAACTGTTAGTAGATATACAGGGGATATTTTGCACAAATGCCTGTAGCTCATAATTCACAAGTAAATAACATTATTTAAATACTTTTAATATTTTTAAAAACACTTATTGTACGGAGCACTTTTTAAAAGATTTTAACTGCTTACTCAGAATATTTTGTTAGTCTGTTTTAATACCCTGTCACGTTTGTCCAAACTTCACTACTTATGTGGCCTGGATTTCAGTAATGAGGTCTTAGATGGTGAAGCGTGTTCGCCCATAATAGTTCTGTCTTTCACACGTATGGCTGCCGGGATACAGCAATAATGTTATAGCGGCAGTTTGACATTGAGGGTGATAGCTAGACCAGGCGAGTTCGAAAAACCCTGCCACCATCCAGACCACTTCACTTGTGGCTCGCGAATCGAACCCGGAAGCCCTGCGTTACAAGGCAAGCGGGTCAACCACTGTACAACGGCAAATTTCCGATAAAGTTGAAAGTCTATCCACAGATGGTAAATTAAAAAATCCATTAGCCAATAGCTCATCCAATCTAATTGTTTGATGTTGGCTTGTAATTATAATTAGCGTCGAATACATCGATATATCAATACTAATTTTCATTAAACAATACGTCATTTTGTAGCGGCAAAACACCGGCGGGAATAAACAATGCATATGGATTTCAATTAGCATATAGGAATAAGGCAAATGACAAAATAATATTAACCCACTTACTGAACAATTTGTCGTACGGATATATGACAAAGATTTGTTAATTATTTTTTATCTGTATTCCGTAAAGACTTCTAACACATTGCATTGTTCCGTGTACTATGAATTTGATTTTTGGCATTTTTTTATTTAACATAGATATATTTCTTTTTCGAAAATAGGCTTAATACTCGAACTCAATTGAGACATGATTGTCACAGTTAAAACCACGGCACCATAAAGCCAGTAGAAATATTGACTTTACAATCTTTAATGTATGCGTTTACGTTTTAGATAAATTTTAAAACATGTAAAATTTAAATAAAAATATTTCTAAAAAAGTTGCTAACGAAAAAATAAAACAACTAATTTATAATAATACGTCACATTACTACGTAGTACAAAAGTAATATGTCATTATTAATATGACAATTACAAATAATGAATAATACATGTAAATTACTTCCGTTTCTTTTTTATTGAAAAACTAAAAAGTAAGGCAACTTACAGAAGTTGAACAGGATAATTTCTAATTCAAGTGACTGGTATAAGAGGGAGCTCCGTCAACAAATGTCCCACGGCAAAAATAAAACTGCTCTACGTCCCGCTAATACTTTCCTTTAGGAAGGTTTAAAGGTTCTCCTAACCGGGATTTGTTGTGTGTTGAAACAATTTCAAGTCAACTACAAAAAGGAAAGCGGTAATTTTATTTATTTTGTTACTTAAATATTCTTGGACTGGATTTTCTATATTAAATCACTTAAACTGTGTTACAATCTCTTAAAATTTAATTAAGAAAGCAAGCTAAATACTACTTAACTAAATATTAGCCCTGAAAAAAGGGAAAAATGAAATTGAAATTGGCTACTAACATCCCTACTAATAGAAAACTATAAGCGCATACGATTCACCAGAGTGAACCACTCCGTCTATTAACATCTGTTTAATTTTAACTAAAACAAAGAAATAAACAGTATTGAAATACTAGATAACATGAAAATAAATTATTATATGTTTCTTCATCACTGCCAAATGTTTACTTTAAATCTATCACATTATTATTTGCTATGCAAAAATCACAGGAGAAATTCGTTTGAACAGAAAAGAAAAATTTGAAAATGCTATAATAGTTTTGATAAGTTTAAAACATCTATATTTTTATAAACTATAATTAGTAACAACTGTTATTGTATAAGGAGAAAGTTTGACTTTATAACATTTTACAATATAAATAATAGCATAATTAATAATTATTTTACTTAATGTGACTTATTTTTTACACAAAATTAGTACATTATTGGTTAATTTATTTGATAATATATATCACGTCTAACTATAAATATGTGTAGTCATAAGATTGAAAGAAAAATAGATTTTGCAGCCATGTTTTAAGATTAATGTCTTGAACCGAACTTGCAAATTAAAAAACATTAATTAGAGATAACCTTACTGTTTAAGCAACGATTAAAGCAATTAAGTAAATGCAATAAATGCTTAAAGAGGTACGGTTAACGTAGAGAGTAGTGCAGTACTCAAATAAAAATCTCGACTGAACTGGCCGGTTGCACTTCTTGCGCAGTCATCGTTAAATTTCACAAAGTCACGGATTAAACTATATCTAATTTGATTTAATTCGGTCGTACTTAATTCGCTTGCCGTAGAAGAACTTGCTGATTTAAACAAAAATATTGACGTATTTATAAACTGAAAGATATATAAAACATTCCACCATTACATTTGAATTTTTTTTTATTAATAAAGTAAAATAGTTATTTTTTCGTCTCTTTATCGATGAAGAGAGTGATGGTATATTTATCTAATGGTAAGTTATATTCACAAAACTATAAAGTGAAACGTAAATTTTGTCATATAATTAAATTCACTACCTCCGTGGTGCAGTAGTTTATCCACTTGCCTTGTTACATGGAGGTCCCGGTTTCGATTCCCGGACCACAGGAATAGTGCAATCTGTAGGGTAGTAGTGCTTTTCGATTCAGCGTGGCTAGCTACCCCTCAATCTGCTACCATAGCAACGTAACTGTGTTCCGGCAATGTTACATTATCATAATAAATAAATATCGGGCACATTTTCCACATACAGTACTCCAATTCCAAGATAGCTAAGCAGCAAGTGTTTTACGAGGTATTAGAGACCGCTATACATACGAAAACATTTTTAAATATATACTGTAATATATATTCACAACTTAGTATAGAACAAATATAAATGTTCATCACATGAATGATTGTTCTGAGCGGGAATCGAACTCGCGAACGCTGGTGTAAGGGGCAGAGTTACTACCATTACGTCAACGAGCGAGTCGCAGTCTTGAAATTTGAGTTTCATTCATGTAAATACATTTTTAAAGAAAAAAACAGACGTCGTTTATATATTGAAGTCATGTGTTAGCTCATTTAGACAATGGGTTAACAGTTATTTCAATTTCTTATGATATTAAGTAACAATGAACCTATGTTGGGACCAGGTTACTATGTGTGAAAAATGTCCCAGAGATTTATTTCATGATCTGTATGCTTTATAATATCAAGTCCGCCCCTGTGTACCAATTCCCATCACACTGCTGCCAGAGCACGCAGTGTGATGCACAAAATTAATATCAGCGAATTCTTCTGACGTATCCTCTTAAGCCGCAGGGCGGTAGCTCGCGTCTCGTTAGTAGTCTCAAAGCCCAGGATATTGCAACGGCGCGGTTAGTTTGCGTTTTATTTTCGGCCTCCCGCCGACGTGGAATCTGCAAAATCCGTGTACGACTTTAAAACCAATATTATTTACAACATGCGCCACTGCCAGAAATGTTTATCTTGCGTGAATAACGAATCTCTTTTCCGTTTATTTTGCTACTTTTAATTATACAATTACACCGACCCCGTAATAAACACGTTTCCATGAAATACGTTTATAATCTTATTACGTTAAAGTTTGAACTATTAATATATGTTGTCTAGATCTCTCGAAAAACGGGAATATCAGCTATACTTACATAATAGTTTGATTATATTTTTTTCAGCAAGATCGTAACATTTTTACGGCTACTGCGGCGCATAAGTTTACTGCCGTGTAATAAGGAGGTCCTGTTTTCAAAGTTGTTTTTAAAATAATCTAAAAATGATCTTACCCGAGGATACAATTAACAAAATCTAACTAATGACTTTTGTAGTTGTGAGAGGGTTGAGTGTAAATCCTATGCTTAAAATTACACCTTTTATTTAATGAAACATAACAGCACAAAATTTTACTTTTTAGAATCTTTATTACGGTGAAATATGGCATCAAAGTCGACATAATATACGTAATATACACATAAATTGAAAACATATTCAAACTCAGAATTTCTTTATTAAATAGGATCTGTACAATTATTTTAAATCGTCAAACGTTTAATCACTGTCAGTCCGCAATGCGCCCTCCTGTGAGAACAACTGACACTCAGGGGGTGTTTTCCTTTTTTATGTTAGATAGCACTATTTTATGAGAACAATACATTTCTCAATGTTCTCATCGTTTAAATAGTCACCTAAACGATAATATGTTCTTTTATAGGTTATGAGCTAACAATTGACATCGATTTCACTAAACGTTAGATAATGAGGATGTAGATGGTGAAACGTGTTCATCCAGAATACAGCTGGTTTTCTCATGTAGCGTTTTACAAAATATAATATTAAATAATATAATTATTAGATGGAATGAATTACATAGTTTATCAAAATAATAAGCATAACTTTGCAGGCAAACTTTACTTATCTCCACAACTCGCGGCTGGTTTCGCTTTGCCAACTAATTGGACATTATTAAGTATAATCTCGCTAAGTTGATCGAGTTGGAACGTTTTAATCGTTCCCGATATCATCAATCAATCGATCGTCCGAATTCCTTGTGAGATAATCGTGAAAATAACGTTTACCAATCATTTAAACGACTTATGAAAATGCAGAATAGTTTCATGTTTCATTTAAAACGAACTAAGCAATGGACTTTAGAGCTTTGTTAAATTCTAACTGCACATGATCGATGGGTAAGACTATTTAAGTTTTTACTATTTGCCTTTTTACACAAAGGTCACAGATTAATTTCTGCGGCCACACTAGTAGAGAAACATAGCTTGGTTGTAGATTTTTTGCCATACCATATAGGTGCCACCCTCAATGTATATCAGCCGCTATAATAGCATGATTTGTACCGACCGTCACACATTTAAGTCCCAAAGTATTCTGAGCGAGCACACTTTAACATTGACGGACTCATTGTCACTGAACATCATAAAATAAAGGACAAGTGTTAGCCCATAGTTGATAAAAAAAAATAGATAATAGACAGTCGTTTTATAGCAGCTCCTTTTTTCAACTCAGTTGAACAAAAATGTAATGTGCGTAACACTGTACTTTTCATTACATCAATTTCCATTCGCTTTCATTCGTAGATATTCCAATATCAAGTGATGACATGATGACGGTATCTTCCTAGCCGATTTCCTAAACGGCCGCAGTGTTTGTCAAACCACAAAACTGCCTTCGTGTACTCTTCAAGTACCCTATTTTTCAAGCAAACGTGAGTTTACACTGCATGTACAGGATTAGAATACAATACAATTGCTAAGTACCCAACTGCTAAATGCCAGATGAGAAGTTATACACATCTTAATCAAGATAACGTCTAGGAAAATTTCCCATAATATTCTCTACTAGCAAAAGGCGTGGCTTGGTAAACACTAACCTAACCTAACCTTTGACATTTTAATATTTTTTATTACCTTCCAAAACATAATAGCTTCGATAGAACGAACATTTGTATAACTTTAAAATGAACGCACCGTTTTAAATTTTGAGTTATATATGAGATATATCTAAACACGCAATGAAAAACAAAGCAACACAATCGTTACTCATACGCATAATAAAAAAACGCTGAATATAAATAACATATTTTAATGTTAAATGGTAACTACAATAATTTACCTGCATTTAAATAAATTTTGACATAACCACAAAAACACGTCCTTTTTGGTATAGCATTAAAACGTATGAATTTTAGGAGGCCAGTTACATTTGATACGCCATCTTCTTCGTTTCAGTGCAGCATAAAAACGAATTTAAGGGTCACAGTAAATTGGTGGTGGCGGTTAAGTAAAAAGCTAACAATGCTGCGGTAATGTCATCCAAGCCCGGATTCCCACGTCTCTTCAGGTCGTTGACATTGAATCGATCGGAGGCAGTTTTTTTCGCAATCGATTCCTACTATGCCCTGCCTCAGATGCCTGGAGCGCTAACGAGGTAGCTTTCTTTGTTTGGCGGCAGATACCTTCGAGAAGGACGTCCAATGCACTACAAGAAAAGAATCGGACGAAGGAGATAATTCTGTTTGATAATTGAAGGGTCCACATCCACGAGTAATATTGATTGTGCGTACGTAACTACTAGTTGATGCAGGAATAGAGACGATTATATAGACTGAAATACATTAACCAGTTAACTGTGTGAGGTGATAATTTAAAATTATTTATTTTAATCATAATTATATAATTTCAAACAAATTAACGATCAATAGTTTGTAGAAATCACTACAATGAAAATTTAATCGATTAATTTATCGTAATATCCTTTATGTAATCCTTTAATAGCATCAAAAGTCTTGTAAATTGTGTGTTGTTCGTAGATTATAGCATATTTCCAATGACGGATATAGTCGGCAGGTACACTTAACGGGTTAATATATCTCAAAATGGATAGTTAATACATACCAATAATCAATATGAAAATTAGTTGAACGTTATCACTTACTTATGTCTTGAGTGACTTAGCAAGCTTAATAAGGGACAGCGAGAAAATATTCTTGGCATTGGAAATACTACTTATTTGAATAGACACATGATGTTAAGTGACAATCAGACCGTAGATGACAAAGCGTACTCTCCTAGAATACTCCGGCGCTCAAATGTATGATTGTAGTAACTCAGCTATGCTATTATGAAGCCAGATTGATATTGAAGGTGGAAGCTATCTAGACGACTTCGAAAAAACCCTACCACCATCAACACCTAACAAGTCGTATAACGCCGGATTCGAACCACGAACCTTCAAGTCACAAGATAAGCGGTAAACATCATAAGACAATAAAGATGATATTAGAAAAAGCACCAAATAGATACAAGTCCCGAAACCTGAAATTACGGCTAAGCCACATTGCTCAAATCTATTAACCTTAAACATATAGGATCATAGTCATAATCTATATGAATAAATCCAATGTAATAATGTATAAATCCAAAATAAATCCTATTATCCAAAAAAAAATTCAAGATGCTCGAATTTTATCTCAATATTGTCTTATAAAGGTCAACTTTCTCCATTCGTTGTCTGTTTTTATACTTTATATACATTTTTAAACGTTAACGTTGTCTGAATACTCGTACTTCGCTCAGATCGCGTGGGTGTGTGAATATCGACGGAAATGTACGCGAGTTGTTTCAAATAATTTAATAATCTATCAATATCTAATCGTGGGTGTTGGGTGAGGCCGTGACTATACAATGATGTTATAACTCATCAAAGGGGCCTTGACCATTACTATATATAATTGACGACAGCCCTGCATTCTTCTATAATAATAATAACCAATTCAATTTTAACAGAAAGTGAGACCCACTTGGTTGCAAACCCGTGAATAATATGAATATGAAATAATCCCCGAAATAAAAGTTTCGAAAAAATGTGGCAAATTTTGAACATTATAATAATACTAAAATCGATATTCCAAATTCCCTTCTTTAAGATTTTTTTTCACACTTTAATACCACAGGCGATAGTAACTAGAATAAGTAGTCTTGGAACTGCTAAACTGATTTTTAGCTATGATTACTCGACAGTATCAGTCTGGTTCAATTACCTTTTCAAATGGGTAATGAACGATCCAGACATTTGTGTATCACTTTTAACCTTTCTTTCATTTTTAAGCGTATGTTAAAATTATATAAAAAGATAGCTGAATTAGAAGAAGCTGAATATATCCGGCGGTAACAACGAGAGAGGGTTGTTTTTTGCAATGAGTAAGGTCCTTAAAACATTACATGTAAAATAAAACATGTCCCATTCCACTTCAGGAACCAAAAAAAAACACATCCTCGCGGCATACATGATTAGACCGCACGTATACAACACGCAACGGAACAATTTCGAATAAAAATTGCTTGCGCGCCTTACGTATTTCCGAATGAATTATTGTGCGATGCGCGACGCGTCATGTATGCGACATTCGACTTTATGATCTCACGATCCGTGACGATCGTTCGACATGTATAAAACCTCTTTTCTGTATTCCGACAACATTCGGATCAGTATTGGCGTCCCTTGCCATACACGGAGGTATGTCGCCCTAATACCAAAAATTCCATACCCTTGTACACTTTCAGTGTTATTAGACAGGTATGCCTTAACACGTGTTAGAAAACAAACGATGTAGTGGAAAAACTACTCAAGGTCCTGGTCAATTGTTGTGAGACCTTTAAAGGTTGAATTTTAATTTGTCGTTCGAATTCGTCGGTTTTTATTGGCCGTCCTACTACGAAGCATTTTTGTAATATTTCAAATAAGGGCAGCGCCGTTTTTAAATAATGTCCTTAACTTTATTATTAAACATTTCAATAAACGAAGAATGTAACAAATAAAGCAAATAATAAAGTTAAAAATTTGGTGAAATGAATTTTATGGAAAAGCATGTTATTGTTTATATTATTTTGACTGCCTCCGTGGCGCAGTGGTTTTCGCGTTTGCCTTTTAACGCAGTGGTCCTGGGTTTGATTCAGTGTGACAGGAGTAGTAGTCTGGATGGTGTGGGAGTTCTTTGGAACCCGCCTAGCTACAAGCTCATAAACATCTGCCATCGTAACAGCATTACTGTGTTCAAGCAGTCATACGTGTGAGAGCCAGAAGTATTGTGGACGAACACGCTTCACCATCTACGCCCTCATTGTCAATTAATATCAGGTGGAATCGAGGTAAATTGTTAGCCTACATCCGATAAAAAAAAATTACATATATTAAAGGATAATAACGTGTGGGATTAACTGATCTCTTATAATTGGCATTTTCTATTTTTTATAGATTCATAATATTATAGTGCCTTGTTTTAATACCAAATACAATATATCGAATATATATTTTTTAATACTAACTTCTTGAAGAGTCGGAATTTCGCGCGGAACGACAAAAGTATTGCAAAAGGCCGTCAAACTAGGTGGAGCAACGATGTATGCAGCGTAAACTGGATGACTATTTGAATAGTGGTGAAGTTTTTGACCCTCTATATCAATCTGACGCCATAAGTGCATTGCTGTGTTCTTGTATTGATATATGAGATTGACTGAGGAATATTCTCAATGGATATTATTGCCTGATAATGACGATACAAATATTTAATTACTATTCGAGTGTGTATGACTTCGTTTGATATATTTAGAATAATCAATTTAGAATTGTTGCTCTAAAAATTTTGATTTTTTTATTATTTGCAAAGCACAGGCTTTTCGAACTGAAAAAAAACAAAGTGGCGAAAAACGGAACAAAAGTGAGAACAAAAGAAAACAGTTCTCTATTAAAATCAGTCTAAACAAAATATAATTCTATATCTGAAAACAATAGACTGACCCGATAATAACGGCTTTATTTTTCTTATAAATGAAAATTCTACCTTCAATAAATACTTATCGAAGGAATCAAATAAACACCGCGTAATAAAATATCTGGAAAACAAAAGCACTGGTATAATTAAAAGTAATTAAACTTTATTTATCGAGGTGGGATCGTGGAATCACTAAAAACTCGCACTTCTTCGAAAGAGTCGGTCCGAATGGAGAAGTCCGAGTAGATAACAAGAAACCAATATGAAACCGCAGGGCGGCAGTCCCCTGTGGTGAACTGAGAAGATAGGCTACTTATATTAAGACATTATGTTGCGATGACTTCAATCGCACCATTCTTAAGATACTACCGAGCATGCACGTTAAATATACGGTAGGTTATTAAAAATTTAAGGCATTCATTTTACCTTAACGATGTCTTTTATTCTTTTTAATATATAATCTAAATGCCAGGCTTATTTTGAATCTCACCCGCTTCTCTGGGCGCGATATTTTTTTTTATTTCACATTAGGAATTATCTCCTCCAGTATGTGTACTAATTTTCGAACCCAACGATTTAGAGAAAAAAAAATAATTTAAACTTGAACAGCACCCTTAAGGGCGAAATTTCAAAAGCTTTCATGGATACCTACACATCACGGAGAACATACCTTCTAAATTTCATAACACTGAAACCTGCGTTTTAGATTGTACGTTGATATATAAGTTAGACAGATAATAAACCGGAACTTTGAATTTTATAAATATTGAATAATATGTCGCAAAATTGCATACAAAATATTTTTTTAATGTCAAATAAGACATATTGTGTATAAGCCTGAAACATTTTTTAAAAGATTCAAGAAAATTAACTACATACTTAGTTTACTTTTACATGCATAAATGTTATAGCACTGTTTATAAAAATAGGAAAACCTGTAATAAAACTGGTTATTCAACTCGTATATTTATGTGGGGCTTGTCATGTGTAACACTAAAATTGGAAAGTAGATAGGTGCAGTATTCCACACCCACGAGATGTGTAGGCGCAGTGGTTGACAGAACCACTATGACTGAGCTCGGAGAACGTTCGCTGAGACAGATGTTATAGGGATTGTCGCTAGAACACTAATTATTAACGTTGATATTTACAAGTGTATTCTAATATTGGAAATGGATCAATAGATAGATATAAATTATTATGTAATATTTATTTAAACAAATGTGGGAATGCCCGGTGTGGATAAAAAATCTTCTTTAACCGTAAATCTTTATATTCAATCGAATAGTCTTCACGTCTTTCGCCATCTTTCAATTTCGCACATCCTATGACATTCTGTTCACATCCGACCATCTACATTCACTTCCATTCCTATATACTTTACTTCTCTATACATTCATCCTATCTCTCTCTCTCTCTATACATTTCACTTACGTCTACGTTCCGTTTCCTACATAAATGTAAAATTATGTTTAAAGATGACACTGATCGTGTAACAACCAGTTGTTTCGAACCTGTCTGGGTAGCTACCAGCCTCGATGTCAACCTGCCGCCCACCATAACAACGTTGCTATATTCAGTTATAAGTAACAAATATATTCAGATATAAGCAATAAATATATATTCAGTTATAACAACAACAGTCATAAGCAGTCAAATATGTGACAGTCAAAGTATTCCAGGCGAGCACACTTCACCATCACAGTCACATCACTTAACACCACGTGAAATGGAAGTCAAGTATGTGTTCATTATTGATAAAAAAAAAAAGAAAAAAGGGTATCATGATAAATGAAATATATTCACGACGAATACATCGGTAAATCATGTTTTTTATGCTATATTTGTAATTAAACTTTGTTATTTATCATATCGCAGATAGTGAATAAATAAACACTAAAGTGAAATTTGCGATGATTTCGTACCAAACCGTTATGCGATACAGTGGATTAACATTCGCTAATGTTTGCCAAATTAATTAAATGATATAATAAGAGCATTATCAAAGTAAATATTGTAAAATTTTTGATAAACATTATTGTACTTCGCTTGTACATTTACGTTTTGTAAATAGAAAATAGTCGACAGTCTAGATGTCGCTTTACTGATGGCGAAAACTATGGTGCTACCGAGCCGGCAAGTTTTTGTACTATACTAAAAGTAAAGGGGGGAATAGTACGTTCACCTAAGTGATACTTACTCCACCCACCATAACACTATACGATTACATTTTTAATTACAAGTTTTAGTTCATTGATTTAAAAGTACTACATATATGTCTTGTTATAAAGACGAGTATAGTACACCGAAGAGGAATATTTCCAACATTTCTATATTACGGAAGAAATTTATAACCGGTATAGCTCGTGTAATTTTTGTATTAGATTAGTCTCAATAAATATCGATATTAAAACTTGATTATAACAAGAGATTAATAGAGAACAATCAGAGATAAAATTAACAGATATTAATGTAACAGGTATTGCATTCATCTTTGAAAAAACTTACCTGTCACGTATAAAAGTAAACCTGTGTGAAGATTGCCTAACGCAGTTTTAATTATATACAGGTAAATAAACTTCTTGTAATATCTTAAAAGAAAATGTACTCGGGATTATTTAACATTAAGTTTATGGGACGCGTCATTTTGACGCAACACTATTGTTAAAATTAATTATACTTACATGTATCCAAATTTTTAGTTTTTATTTTCCCCTATTTAAGGCAACTTTACCTTATATATTTTTCTAAACAAAACAAATAATACAATTGTTTAATGTATAATTACTAAGAACAAAAACCATGAAAAGAGTAACTACAATAAAATAAACATAGTGTTAAATAAAAATCTCCCTAGCTATATTATATTTCCATCATCGTCGTTCTTTAGCAGTACACCGATGGACCAACAACCTCTCCCTCCGTTTCGCCTGGTTTTTGACGTTTCTACGAATACGCCTTACACAATATTGCGATCGTCTCTCCATTCAGTGAAGGTGCATCCTATAGTTGGAATGTTTATAAAAATGAATCGCTGATAAAATAACACTTAAATCTGATAAATAAAATACTATTAATTAACGCGCAAGTATAAACAGGTGATAAAATGTAAATAATGCGTATCGTTATTGAGCAGCGTTTAATTACGTTAATGTTTTCGGCGGAATCGCACTCGTGTTTAACTTAACACTGATCCAATCCGCGTGTGTTTATTTACATCTGTAAGCAATATTTTAGCCATGATGTTGCGTGTTTGGTGTAATAAAATAAAAAAATATTTAGCTTCATCATCATTATCAACCTAGATCGTCTCATAGTCCTATTTCCGCAGCTGGACATAGGACTATGAGAACGCCCCTGAGAATGATCTTCTATCACCTTCTTCCAGTTAGTACTGTTTGGCGTAAGGAAATTAATTTGGTCATATACCGTAACAAACCTGTCCTATATAGAAGCTTCCACTCTTCTAGAAGTTTAAAAATTCATAATTATAGATTGTCCTTTATACTGTAGATATGTAATAAAAATAAATTTGCCTCTTTTTAATATAGTACCACTAACGAGATTAAATTTACTTTATACTAATCACAAATGAACATGAGGACCTTTGGTGTTATTATTCCCGAAATTGTGTGTTACATTTTAAGTAGCGAGGAAAATTAATAAAGAAAGAAGCGAAATTAATTTCACTTATCAATTCAATTCTTGCAATTTAATATCTTATTACATTTACATCTGCGTTGTTTTTGGTTTTGGAACTTTTCTTCAAGAACTAAAAACCCAATATTAAAAATGTACGTTTTAATTATGTATGCTTTTTCCAAAAGAAGCTGGTGGCAATGACCACTTGCGTATACATTTCATTGCAAATATAAATAAACTAAGGCAGTTTTAATTAGGGCTCCGTACCTAAAGGAAGACAACTCTATTACTAAGCCCCCGCCGTGCGTTTGACTGTCTGTTCGTCTGTCAGCGGACCCTACCTCATGAACCGTAATAGATAGAAAATTGAAGTTTTTACTGATTATGTATTTCTAATACCTTTAAAAGAACAAATAATAAAATAATTGTAACCAGAAACGTGACGTTTCTTGGCGTTTAAGGTATACAATCTTTCATGGTGTGAGTACTACTCACACTTTGACCTTTTAATTCAAATTGTTTTACAATAATGCAAGCCCAACAAAACCAAACGCATCAAACCGTCCAACCGCCGCAGATTACATAATAGACAATGTTTATCATCACGTGAACCTATTTATAATCTGTTGCGAAGTGTTTATTCTCTCCCACAACGTTCTGAAATGCGGAATGCGACGTGATTATGACATGTAGCGAGTTCCATTGATACCCGTACGTCGGCCATTCACGCACCGCGCCGCGCCGCACGGCGTAGGCAAGCCGCCCGCGGAGCCATTGTTGTTCATCGCGTGGGTGGGCGGCTTTATAATCATCATATAATTACGCTCGGCAACATGGAAATTAACACGTCGTTTTGAAATCAATTCCTGCATAATATAACAAATATCCTGGAACAATGCTAAAGTATTTAAAGAAAAAAGTAAGGAACCGATTGATCTTCACACTTGATATTTTTATTTTAATTATATATAGGAAGCACGACTCTACTCCATCTGCCTCAAAGTAATTTCAAATTACTTCTGCCATATAGCACAGAAGGCCGATGGCTAGAAAAACTTATCGTCGTCAGCAAGGTGGAGGTAAAGAAGACACGAGAACGAAGCCCTATGTGCTGCTCAGATTAGATCTACACCACACTCGATATAAAACTCCGTGATATATTCACAAATGACAAAAATAGGAACAGTTGTCACGAAATCTAAAAAGAAGAAACTGATCCATCGATGAGGTCAAGACCCTCAGTAATGACGCATTCGAGGGACGGGAGCAATAATCTCAATTGGAATAACTTTCATTTGAAAAAAAAAACATTAGTTTTGTAGCATAGAAACTGTGATACTACAGGCAATAAATTTATAAAATATTTTTCTTTTGCGTACCAGTATGAAAATACTTACATAAAAAACGAATTTTAATAAAGCGGTTGGGTTGTATACGGACTATTAAGATTCGAATCCTCCACGCCCCAATTAGGAAGCGGCACACACTCTTAATTTAGTTTTAAGGCAACGACGCCGCATTTCGTACAATGTCATTATCGTATTACTTAAAGAGTTTGAAAATTTGCCAAGTATCGGGTGTTTTAAAGGCTCTTCAAATTAAAAAAAAAAACGAACCGTGCTACATTTTTTAAACAGCTAATTAGATCCATAAAGAAGACATTTGAAATTGAAATTATCTTTGAAACGATTTCAAATATTTTTTTCTACTATTACTTATAATTCAATTACTCTTTACTGAATCGTCATTGTTGGAACAAATTTTCATGTATTAAATTACGTAACTACAATTGCCCAACATATCAATTGACAGAAGTAAGATAGGGTCCCAACTGAATTGAAACACGAATTAAGTCTTAAATAATTATGCATTTTGAACTGTGTGGGTTGATACAAATTAACATGTTCTTAAATAATGCAATCTCTAATTATTCGAATAAAAAGCTTGATAATATTACTGCTACTTACGTTGATTGTCGGGACCGGTTATGTGTACAAATTTATCTCTGTAATGACAGATACAACCTTCTAAACTCCTATCTAATCTTCTTGAGTATATATATAGAAAGTGCAGATGATATTATTAATGAATAACGTGGAGTAATTTTCCAGTAAAACGTTAAGTCCATTAAATTGATTATATAATAAGAATAAAAAACAACGCTAAAATGTCAATACTGTTTAAAAAATATTATCCTTTAAAATTTTTGCAGAAACCCAATACGAGCTTAAAATACTCCGTCTTGTATAGAAACTTAAGGCCGTTGCGCCAATATAGAGGAGTTTGTGTCATATAGATAAAGTAAAGCGTCGTTTCCAGTAAATTTGTTGCTTAAATGTTCTGTTGTAAGTTGAGAAACATACCTGCGTTTCGTTGATATGGGCTCACAGGTGCAAAAGGTCAAGATAAATTCTGATACGCTATAGATATTACGGTCGGTTGTAATTGAGCTCCAATTTATTACTACGTGTTCACCGGATCCTGGCGGCATTAGATATACTTTACTCGCAAAAACTGCTCATATGCCTTGTATTATTGTTATTGTTTTATAGTGTTTTTATTTCTTTCAGTACCGGAAGATAGTTTTATTGTATGTTTGTATGTGACCAGCTTTATGACAATAAACGCTATTATCTACCTATGTTCCTTGTAACTTAACGGGTGCGATTCATTTTAACTTCTAACCATAACTACAACAGTGAATTCATATGTAGGTATAAAAGTGAGATATTCGTATTTTAGGAATTCTTCGTAGAAAATATATTTTAAGCTAAAATATTCTAAAAACTAAAACACGAGTAAGTCTGTCCTGTAAGATTAATAATATATTCTTAAATGCCTCCATGAAGGAGAGGCTAGAGAATTGCGTTGTAACGTGGATGTCTCTGTTTCCATTCCTGGGCTTTTTGGATGCCGCTTGGCTTGCTACAGTCGTCACATTCTCATTAAACCACTACAACAACATTGCTATGTTCCACAGTATTCTACATTTCGGGCGTGCACGCTTCACTATCCTAAGTATTATTGTCAATATAATATGAAATTAATGTCGATTAAAAGTTTTATTTAAAATAAATAAAGAAAAATTCGAAAATTCTTTCCTGTATTTTTCTTTATTTAAAGACATTTTAAATTTAAAATAAAATTCTTTCAATTATTTACAGTTTGAACAGCGCGAGAGACGCCGGTAACCGGCATCTAAAGACAGCTAACAATTAAAAATGCTGGCAAAATGTCAACGTGTATTGATTTTTCATTATTAACATCGTTAATATAATGGCGAATTATTAAGCTCTAGAGCAACTCATTAAAACATACTGCAAGCTATATTCGAACAAAAAAGTCACTTGTCAAATAATATACGAAATTCAACGCGAAAAGGCGTGGTGTTCGAGTTGTTAATATAAATAACTTCAGTGACAAATAAAACTAGCGTTTCAAAAGTGGAAATCGTCGATCAATTGCAGAGGTGATATCGTGGGCACAATAATAGACGTTGAACGCCATTTTGAACGCTTGAAAATTGATTAGAACGATTTTAAATCGTACAATGTTTTACATGTGTGGGTGTCGCGACATCCGCGCGCTCATGGAGCGATGCTCGTTAAATGCGTTCGCGGCACCATCCTAACACCTACTCCACGTTGAAATGAAGATGAGGCCGATTGAATCTATATACCTAGACAGTGCTACTTTACTACCTCGTAAAATTATTATTCTCAAAATTCTACTGGGGATTCAAACAAATAATTCTTTTTTACTATAAAATCGTATATACATAGTGAGATTTTCAACAAAATACAAACTTTTAAGATAAATTATAAAAATAGCTAAAGAAAAAATGTCGTCAATATCGGAACATCTGCTAAAATCTTATGCATAGTTATAAGTAAAAAGTACGATTAAAGATACGCATCGAATTGAGAACTTCCTTCTTGTCAAGAGTTAAATACAAGATACTTTTCTTAGGTATTCTAATTCTATAAAAAAAATATTTTACATCGGTGTAGAGATTATGTTACTATAATAGTTTTAAACCATTTTGGTCGTAAAGAAAATTCTCACACAATTTAAAAAAAACTGATGTCGGCTTTTTATACCTAAGACACCGGACGAGGAATAACGTTTTCAAATTTAGGTAAGGACCCTTTGGTCAAGTAACGTTTCAAGCAAACAACAAATAAACTAAAGTTTTTTCAGTAAATTTGCATCTACAAGCAGAGACCAGAAGTATGACAACATGTGCAAATCTTGGGACACTCGTCTTTCTAGCGTAAAAAATATTTCAATACAAAGTTGATTTATAGTTATATATCCAATTGTGTACCATCCCATGGTCGAAACGCATTAGCACCTCCATGGTTGTGTTTCTTAAGCACTAAGTGTCAGGTGAATCGATTGTGTGGAGTGGATAAAATATGAATCTATATAAGAATTGCACTGTGGACGTACAATGTTGCGTATCTCACAAATGAGTGATGATGCTTGGTGTCGAAGCCGCCTCTGTGGATTTCAAAACACTTCGACTACACTTGGGTAACGCCCGCGCAGTTATTTTGTGTTCAACATACAATATGACTGCATAGTTTGCGTTCTTAATTGCTCGTAATTCGACGATTTATACACTTGAACCCTAACCAGCCACATTTTTTGTATCTACTCCAATTATTTTTAATATAAAGTATGAGAGCATAGTTCCTTTAACACCATTAAATATTAAAAATCAATTTATTATTTGTAATCACTATATTTTTTGTAATCTGTATACTTTACAACTTTATCTCTTTCTCCATAGGAAGTAATTTATTTACTAAAAAATAATTTATTTCTTGTTCTATCACATCATTTTATTGTATTGAAACTTAATAGCTATCTTAGCTTAGGAGCTATCTTACAAAAATTCATTTAAATAATGATAATAAAATGATATTTCTTTTCACAACAATCATAAGAGCTATGCTTATGCGTGAACGATTTACTAGCCCGCAATAACAACGGTCTAGATAGAATGCTCCCGCTTATATTGGGATCATTACCTCGAGAGGAGATTGTACTTCTTGTTAAGCATGCATTTCAATTAGGTACAGCGCCTTTCAAATGAAAATACGACTTGGCTGTTGATATTAAAGCTCCAGTGCTAGGTAAAATCTCTCCTTATCAACAGTCACGTCAGCGATACTGGCAGGGGACAATCATGGTATAAAAGAGAGAAGATATATACTCCTAAGAGGTAATGCAAACTCAAACTTAAATTCTCTTTATTGAATAGAATCTGTACATCACTTTTGATCGTCATATTTCAATTACTTTCAGTATGCAATGCGCCCTCCTCTGACAAGAACTGACAAGAAATTCACGGTTGTCCTACCATAACCGAGACCTTTACACGGTAAGACCCTTACCACTCACCGGTTTGTGGATGAAGGAATCTCCAAGGCAATAAATCAAATAAATATGTATACACTTTAATTAAACAAAATTAAATTGAGAAACCAATTAATATTACGTCTACTTTATCTCGTCAATATTTTTTTAACCAATTCAAGTTGGACGAAGTTCGGACGCGGTCGCAAGCCATTGAGGTAAAACCTGCAAAGGTAACAGGAACTGACTTTCGCATACCTTGAGACGGACTATAGCATATAGCTTTAACTGTCACGTACTATAAATTTTTAGCTAGTGTACGTTTTTTTTTTGTCAGTGAACTTTTTATTAAACTCGCCTAACGACAATAGTTTAAAGCACCTTTTTTTTTTTGTTTGCGCGAGGTAAAATGCATTGCTGCACCATAACACCCCTTGGGAAGGGGGGCGTGTGTGGGGCTACCAGCGCCCTGAAAAGGGAACTTTTTCTGGAAGTTGGCCCAGGGGCTACCCACTCCCCCTCCGACGTGTCGCCACCTTGCCGCGGTGGAGGGGCTTGCGTGCCGCAATGAACCGCGAGGCTATGCCGGACAGGGTCACCCATACCGGACAGGCTCGCGAG
>DWQX01001104.1:0-31416 GCA_018245475.1 Pharmacophagus antenor
TAATATATATATATGCATTTAGTCTCTTGGAAATTGTGAACGCCATTATTTATTTGTAATAAAATTTATGAAAAATCAGTTTTAGCATTGTCATCGTTTTCTTTAGGTATTTACATCATAATACATACAATGGAATCCTGCAGGGAACGTAGGAGATTAGTCATGCATAAAGGACTCTGACATCTTGACTGGATAAAAAGTAACAGAATTCGCACGGGAAATTGATTCTTACTTTGCTCGGAATAATAGGGTTTTTTTAACCTTCGTTAGTAACATTAAAATTGTTATAACTGTTGTAACTTAAAAACATACGAAAAATGCTGATTATTAACTAAACTCAAAAAAAATAAGAAAAAGCTGCTGATAATCGACTGATCAATTTTACAATTGTGTATCACCATTTAAACAAAAGTAAAACAATATCAAAGCTGTTTGGACACTGATGCCGCAGAAAAATACAATTATATGCAACTTTCTATCACTGATATAAATAGGTGTGAAATTTATTAAACTTACTTTTTGGTCGGCAACGAATGGACGAACGTTCTCTGTTAAATTGCAGTCAGTAAATAAAGCTCGTGATTTAACTAATAGCTGCACGAGGATAATAATAATTTGTTATAGTAAAATTTAATGTTGAAGTATTGCCACGTGAACAGAAATCTTGCTTAGCCGAAATATAAGTTAAATACTTCAATGTAAAGTTCAATTCACAATGGAACGTCGTACCATATTATGTTCACATATTCTCTTTAGAGAGTCCAGCGTGTCCTGCGACTTTACTACTTTATATTACGAGTTCGTACAGCAGAACAACAAACGTTGATATTAAATTCGAAATTTATTGTGAAAATTTGCACGGTGTATACATATTTTTATACGACGATCGAAGGACGTTTGTAATTCAAATTGAAAATTCTTTACAATTTTGACACAATTTTTGTATTATTAATAGATGTAATCTCTTTGTAGATTCAATATTTATCTGAAAAATAAATATAACTTTATATGTGAAAAAATAAATTAATCTAATTTTTTATTTTACACCAGATATTATTAATGTATGCTTAATGTTTGGAATTCCTATTCATTATAGCATCATTATTTTTGGTTGTACACGTATGTAAATATAATCAAAAAAAAAATCATAATTAAAAAAATTTGAGCAATGCGAAAGACATTACAGCAAAAAAAACATCTCTGTAACTAAACCCTAAAACTCGGAGATTCTTAAAAGACTGTAGAAAAACGTTAGAACAGGTTACATAAAATTAAATCATAATTTTTTTCAAGTAATAAGTATTTATATTGATGATATATGATTTATGTTGAATAACTAAAAGAGTATGATGTTGCAGTGCCAAAGCCGATTACTCCTATATTTATTTGTTAATCCTATCGGGGAAACTTTTTGATCTTTAGTAGACCGAGACTTCTTTTTTCGTATCTTTCTGGGAATAAGATCTTCTTAATGATATCTTTTTAATGTTAAATAAATACAATAGAACTAAGTAAGTTTATATTTTATACTAGGTTTACAGAAACATTCAGCATGGCAGAAGGCATGCTGAATGTTTTACAGGCATAAGTAAGATTTTTAATCATACACAGTTATAAACTTTACTGATATAAATTGTTTTCATGACAGCAAAATTCGACCACATTACGATATCGACGAAGCTTCACGTACAATATTTTGTGGTCCGAATTTGAAAAAAGGTCTTATTAAGTGTTTTGCTCATAATGTCAACGAAGGACATGTTATAGTCACATTGTTATTTTGCTTTACTAATATTGACCTAACCGTAATCGATAGGAATGTGTAACAAATATTTTCAACCTTCTTGAAATAATAAACAATATCAAAAAGGTCTAAATATAAAAGAGCTCGTTAAAAATAATTTCAATCGACTTACTTTTAAGAAAAAAAAATGGTCAAAATTTATTCAAAGGATTAAACGGATACCAGGAATGTTAATGAGAGAAACTGCTGCACCTTCGTACCGTACACATAAGAGTTAGAACTTTTTTGTGTGAGGCTCAAAGCAAATATGATGTCCACCTTTGATAGGCGCCATGCCTGATTATAACAATCAGTTGCTGAGTAATATGTTTATATAACACCTGATAGTGCGCTCAGAGATAATGCGACGCCTTGAGATGTATGAAGTGCCATTACCCCATTAATTTTTCTACTACAACCAACAAACTGGAACACGATAAATTGTGGCGAAAGAAACAGACACTGCAATGGTATTTACCTTGACGATCTTCAACAACACAGATCCACCACAAATATATGTAACGTAGTATCTTTGATATTCGTGTGCTATTGTGAAAATACTGAAATGGTCCGTGCATTAATTTGCATGCGAAATAGTGAGCTGGTGAATGTTTTATTCATATCTCGTGTTGTATGCCAAACTCTAAATGTTGTCCGTTCACGTCAATTTAGACCCAAACGAGGTAACGTTTGTAAACTAAACAAGAACTACGTACCACATAAGAACTGTGGTCCGTAGACGCAACGGGGTATGTAAGTGCATTGTAATAACTATTTCGCTCTATTAATAAGCGTTATTTATTTTGATACATATTCAATAAAAATTTAATAAAAAATTTGGATACTAAAAAATATCGTTCTCCATAAAAGTATGAATAACAATTATAATACTGAGTTTTGCAAATTTTTAGGAAACAACCTTCAGATCTGGAATTCCTTTAATAATATTTTTTTATTTTAATTATTTATTTCACTGTAACTGCTCTATTGCTGTCAAATTTAGAACAATGGAAGAGTATTTATAAAGGAGCAGTAAAATAAATAAATAAGATTTGAAAAAATACGGAAAGCATTTGGCGCAGGATTTTATTTTCACCATTTTCCATTCATTCAATCCGAAATACAAGCAATAATCTTTGAGGTCGTCTAAGCTTATCAAGCTAAGTATATATATAAATACATATATACATACATACATACATATATCCCAAAAAATCAATGGGGAAGCTAATTGAAACACCAAACAACAACAAAATGGTAGAGTTATATTTTGCTTTCCCCCTGTTAATGAACAGCAATTATCCCTGTTACGCAGTTTCCAGAAAATACAAAGGATAACCCTACAAAACGTTCTGTTTAGTTTAATATTTTACGGTCGTTTAGACAATCTTATGGGAACGTCGAAATTGTTACAGTGAACATTTTTTTATTGGATTTTTTTTTAATTTTCAGGAATTAACTAGGGGCAAACATTTTCTATATAAAAAACCATAGAAAAAATTTTCCCCTATTTTATATAAAAAAAATGAGAATTCCATTTTGATATACTTCATTCACTATTTTTCTCGTATTGCGGCTCATTTTTTTTTAACAAGTTCAGTATCAACTTCAAAGTGTTTTGAAAGAAAGAACTATCAATATTGGAATAATCAGTAGAGTTAGGCGTGTTCTTACATAAACAGTACATAAAAGTAAGAAAAAAAGGTGTCGAATTACGAAAATTTTTATAACAGATAATAAAATTGGTTACAAAGTTTAAAGTAGTCTCTAATGTACTATATTTTGAGCTTCTGTTCGGTTTCGTATTAATGACTATATTAAAACTTTTCTTTTAATTTTATTTTATTATTCATTATCCGATACACTTTTAAATCGCTCAAATAATGATGCTTCAAAACAATCTTATTTGTTCCACTTTAGCATGGCGAGCGAACAGCCTACGGCGTGTGTAAGTCACCTACATTTCAAAAACTCTCACTGAAAAGAAAAGTTTTAAATTAAAAAAGTCTCGCCCGTAATGGTGTTGCATTCTGAGTACAACATAAACATGAATACGAAATGTTAACGTTTGACTGAGTGATTTTTTCCTGATAGTGTTACATCGTTTTCTACTCTGTACTGTAATATGAACGTTGATGAGATTCGGTATTGGTCACGTGTATTTTTTAACCTTTTTGTTTAATTACTACGAATACATTTTATAATATTTTTATGTCATGAGTTTACTCACGACTTCGATTTCACCTGATTTTAAATGCCAACGAGGCCATGAATGATGAAGCACGTTTGCCCAGAATACATCTCGCTCTCATATGTATGACTACTGGAACACAGCAATGCTGTTAGGGCGGCAGAGTCACATTAAGGGTGGTAGCTAGTCAGGTGGGTTTGAAGAACCTTACTACTGTGGAGACTCTACTTCTCCTGTGGCCCAGGAATCGAACCCGGGACCTCCACGTTACTAGGCAAGTAGGTAAACCACTGCGCCACGGAGGCAGTCAAATAATGATTACATATAAATAAATAAAAAACGTAGGGAAAAACAGGGAAAATTAATTTTGCACTTTTTTGTCGAAGTTTCTGTTTTTATGTATAGTTTATTGTTCAAGGGACATATAATTATATAAAAAGAAACATAATTTAGTTAAACTGTCAAATAAATATTTTTTTTGATGAAACAAAAATATTAATAAAGTAAAATCCATTTAAGTAATGTCATACGGATTTTTAAGCTTATTAGTAATACCGAAACAATTATTTTACTTACATAATTTTTTGTTTGAATCAACATTATTGCGTTTCTCCGAATTAAATATTTTACACTGTTTAAATAGAAAAGTTGTTTTTGAAGCAAACCTTTTTGAATCAGTCGCGCACATCACTGAACACAGATTAATATCGGTTCGCTAGCTATTCTCGTAACTGAATATTAAAGGGATATGTAAAATCGAGATTATTAAGTAAATATAATAAAATGGTAAAGTTTAATACCAAAAATAACAACGGCGATAGCCTACAAGACAGTTGCTTAAACTAGATTAAATTTTGATACCTTATTTCGATTTATTATTTTAAGTATTTGATATTTAAAAGCAAAAGATTTTACTCGTGTAAGCACTATAGATTCAAAATATATATTAGTAATGAAATAAATATTCATCGCGTAGTAAACGTTAATTTGAAATATAACGAAATTTGTTACGAAATCATACGAACAAACTTTAAATTGAATGGCTTTGAAGTTGCTTGTCATTGTTTGTATAGGAAATTATGCGAATTGAATGAATGAGTGAAGCTTATAACGATTTCAAATAGGACTATTTTACTGATTCAAGCTTATTACAAGGATTCAGCGCGGGAGCGAGCGGCGTAGAAATACTAAGGTAGGGCTATGTCGAACAGACGGTATCTTAAATCTGAACGAGCTTGCAACAATAATAGCGACTTTCTTTTTAAATTTTGTTTCAATATAGGCCGCACTCCTTAATTTTTTTAAAAAACAAAATAGGATAATTTATGAGCAAATAAATTAAATTACCGTGAATCTGCCCGTGTGCTTCTAAAGAAGTTTAAGTTTTACTTTATGTTTTCGGTCAATCGAATCATATACATTTTTTTTTATTATACAGATTAGTATCTGTATAATAAAAAAAAATTATATTGAACGTTTGTACTCTTTGCATAGATTTTCTTAACATTTTAATTGATCTTCTATCTGTTTAAAAAAAAAATGCGGCCGCAGTAAAAAGACTGTTAAAAGTAAGTGTAAATTTAAAGAGTTTAGTCTTTCTAAGTAGATGTGTAAATAAAATTATAATGTGATAAATGTACACTTTATTGCGACCAGGTTTATTATAATATTCGGTTTATGTCGGTAAAACAGTAAAATAAATGATATAAAAGATTATTGTTACGGTAAGATGGGGATAAGATGCATGCATGAGCAATTGCAACTCTGTTCAGTCCAGTGTGGTAAATTTGACTTTAAAATTACTCCTGGGAAAGTTATTCTGCGGCTATTTGCCTATGTAGATACAGTATGAATGAAGCCAACATACTAAATAATCACTTTGATTTTTTTTTTGCAAAACACATAAAGAAGGTCAATTTCATTATGATTATAAAAAATGCATAGTTTTGGCTACGAGTAAAATTAGTATCTAAGTCAGTAATACAAATAGGCAAGCGTATGACGCAAAAAAAAAATATGCAACATAGTCAAGAATAAATGTTACTGATATAATACATGTTACCCATTATTTTATTATTAATTTTGATTTAATTATTTTATCTATTACTAACTGTTACTGCGAAATTTGTACCGCCTAACAATTAATGAATATTGTTTTGCCCTTTTACTGAATTTATTATGTTAAGTGGGGAAGCCATCCTTAATTTCTCAAGATCTCGTTATCTTACGTTGACAAAATCTTAAGATGAAAGTTTTTCGACAGTGCAATCTAGTAGTAATTTGTTAAACTAAACATAGTATACTTAATATTACGGCAATATTTTATATTCATTTTACAAAAAGTAACCCAGATTGAATCCATAGACTATCTTTTTAATATTTTACTACTATTGAGAATTTCGAAAACGAGGAAAATGTTTTTACCCACTCTTCTGAAGGACCCTTTAATTTTTCGGTGATAAAAAGTACCCTTAATGTTATTCCATAAAATAAGTGACCTACGCGCAAAATTTCATGAAAATCAATTCAATAGTTTTGCGTGATTTGCGGTGAACGAGACAGACAGGCAGAAAGTGTGTCCACAAGAAAGTGCATTTCGGTAATATTTTTAAAAAAAATATTAATTGTGACCGATTCTGCTAAGTTACAGTTTTATTAATTATTTAATTTGACTGACCTGTTGGTGTTATGGTAGTAACTCTGGTATTTACACCAGGGGTCGTGTTTTCGACTTCCGCTGAGGACAAAAATTCACGTGGTGAATATTTGTGATTGTTTCTGTTTAAAAAATAATTTTAAAAATATTTATGTATGTATGACGGTTTCCAAAAACCCATACCACACGTGCTTGGCTATCTAATTTGGGATCAAATAACTTTATGTGAAAATTGTCCTAGATATTATTTATTTATTTATTATATATGCATATATAGATATTCTTGACGTATGTAAACATAAACGGTACTTTTCTATTTATTTTAATTGTTGATACGTACAAATATGTACATACATACTGTTTTAACGTACGGGTGAAAGATAAAATCGGATAAACTGTTCTCGGGCACTTTATCGCGTCGCGTGGAAATTTATTGTAATTGAGTTGGAGGCAGAGTTCCAGCTTGATTTTCAAATCTATACCAGTGACGATGATATGTAAATAAAATTTATCTTACTTCAATTGTTTTTAAATATTGAATTCTGATAGGAAGCGATAATAGACAAGTTGTAAATGTGATGACGCTTGCTGTAATGATGGATGGTTTGATCTTCGGCAAGTTTGAGCTTCCGGTGAAGAAAAACATCGCATGGAAACCGACATATTCCAAGAATAACCGTTTTCGTAGATATACAAGATCCTCAAATCTATGTTTAGCCTAATTAGAGCAGGTAGAATGTATCGGATGATATAAATTAATCGGTTGAAGCAATTACTCTAATTCGTTACCGTTACAAAAAATAATTTATATTGACTCAATTACATATATTGTAAAAAATTTATTGTCTACAAATATACAAATAATAATACACACTGGTGCGTCACTCTATAGGTTGGGATCACAGCAGGATCTATATCAGGCAGTAAAGACCACTGACCAAACTTTACTATTTGTAGGAAACTACAGCTCGTGAAATCAATTGGTTAAAGAGGAACAGTATGTATAAACGCGGTGAACACAATGTGGTCGCACGATTATTACATAATATACAAGTTTTAATGATAACTCTGTTATAGAAATATTAAACATTAAAGTATAACATTATCTAGTTAACGGTTAGAGACCCTTTAGAACCGTTGATTAATAAATAATAGGAATAAGAAGTTAAATGATTATTTTATATTTATAGTTCCAGGTTTCAAATTACAAATCTTAAATCTATAACAGAATTATTTTAAAATTACTACATTTACCTTATAACGGGGTTCAATAGTTTGTGTAAATAAAATGTAGCTCGGATTTGTCACTGTTCGTACATTTTAAACACATTATCAGTTAACTACAGTCGAGTAGCTTGAGAGGAAGTTGAAATAATAGTCATTTATTTAGCCTTCGGATTAAGAGAAAAAGCACTGAGTGATACCTATTCGAAAACGATAATCTTTTCACAATGAATATCTGGAAATAAATCCTTTGAATTTTTCATTAATTGAATATTACTCTTACACTCTATGTTGTAAATAAGTGTGAAAATGTAATAATTCTTGATATAATAAGAATAACACAAAAGATTCAAAAAATGAAGAAAAATTTAAAGATAAAGTATGAATACGCGTTCTAGGATTCATTAATGTTGAAGTCTATTGATTACTTATATCATTTTTCTCTTAATTTTTATCGTTTCTGTGAAATATAAAAGTATCAACTGCTGAGAGCGATGAAGCAAAAACTACTATTTTATTTATTAATCGACAAGGTTCTTAAATCGCATGGTATCTTTTTTCTTATTTATTTATTTATTCACACAACTTTTATCTGTGGTAGGTAATTATAAAGAAGATTATCTTTTTGGAATGGCTATATTTCACAGCCAATCCCAAAATATATAGAAATAACATCGATTTCTCAGAGTGGAAAAATTTTAATTAATAAATTAATTAAGAGTGATGAAACTGTTTTTTCTTTATCCGATTGTTTTTTTATCTTCTTCCGGTCAATTTTTGCCTAAAAAATATTGTTTTTAACAACTTTTAGTATTTAATGATAATTTATAAATTCTTAGATTATAGCCTAAATGACTTGTTTTGTAATCAACATTATAATGTTTATAATCTTGATTATAAAATATATCTTAAATTGTATTTAAAACAATATATAGCACTGAACATGACAAGCACTGTTATGTTTTTTATTATTCTCAATAAACAAGATATAACAGTTATCTTTGAGGCTATTTCTTTTTCAACTCAAAACTTACAAAGTACTCCTGTCGCTACGGAATACTTTACTCTGTCGTGCAATATACTTAAGTAGCTTTACACCTGAGCCTATGAAATGGGATTTACATTAACCGTTTTGATGATAACATTATTCACTTAAATGACATGGATTTAAAAAAAAAACATACAGACACAGTACTGCTAGTCAAAATTTCAATATATCTGTATTTAATATGAAAAAAAGAATGTTATACATATTTGTTAAAAACTATCACGCATTTTAGAAATGAAAGTCCCTTATAAATGTGCATCATGAAAGTTTGTTTTAAACTTGAAATATCAAAAGATTTCAGTAACTACAAGTTCCAGCAAGTAATGAATTATAACTGGTTGTAATATCGCTTATTAGCATTTGAAAATCTAAACAAAAGATTCATAACCGTGAAAGGGGTTAAATAATGCTTAAATTTAGCTTATCACGTTTAATAATTATTATAATTTGTTAATTTACTGTTATCTCATTATATACGCAAGCCGTTAAAACAGCTGTCATAGGCTAATAACAATATGTAATATAGTATACACCCTGATAGCGTATTTTCGGTTTAACTTCCTGTGCTAACATTGACATTTTGCATTTCGGTCCTTATTTTCTTAACTTATTTTATTAACTTTTAAAATACCTATTCAATCGATTTCATATTTCATAATTTATTTTGGTAAACATTGAAAGTTTACGATGTTTTAGCGAAACCTATCAAACTGCTTGCAATTTTATGAAGCTCAATTTATTTTTATTCAATATTGTTTGTATTTTATAACGATTGATAAAAGCCTCATGCAAACTGTTAGCACGCAGGCAAAAGTGTTTAGAGTAGCATGAATAGGGAAATTCAAAGAGAATACCAAAGTGCTTTTACGTGTTCATTGACTGCGTCTCATAGAGAGAACTAAGATAACTGTCGCTTGGAACTATAATACCAATACATATTTTTTAACTTAAACCGTCATTTAAATTTCTTTGCGCGCTTTTTGAAAATCATAATTTAAAGACATTGTGGGAATTCAGTCGTAGAATTCTTGAATTAAATCCACATGCTTACAAAGAAAAAACATTACTATTGTCAAAGAAAACAAAACTTTATTATCAAAAACTGAAATTATTAGGAAATTGTTTTAATAATATTTTATTCCTTATAATTAAAAAGTATTTTTAATCGTAATTCTGTCTACCTTAATAATTGGATAAAGGAGGTTTTTACAACTTTGTTAATACAAGTGAACGTAATAAATAAAACAAAACACGGCGCAACCTTCATCACGAAAAATGTCAATCCAGACCGACATGTCTACACTGCGGAACCCTAACCTATTAAGGATGACGCTCAAAAGTTACTCATTGAAGCATTTGACGGGCGTGAGTAAATATTCATTCACTAAGAGTTTACCTAAAAACACCTTTTATGCGAGGATACTTTTGGTTCCATTATTTTGTTGCTGATGACATATAGAATGGTATGTGGATCGTCGTCTGTTTATACTTTATAATTAAATTTTTTTTATTCGAATTAGAGAGTTTATTTTTTAATTTCTGTGACGGTTTATAATTGTATATAACTAATCATTTAAATTCTTTGTCATTATAAGATTTTCAAGTATGTAGTAAATTAATTATATCTACTCAATATTAATAAATGTAAGTCAAAATTGATCAGTAATTAAATATGTTGAAGTAGTTGGTTCATAAAAACAGCTTTAGTAATTAAAATTTTGCATATGATCGTCACAAACCGTGCAATAAAAGTTTCTAATTTTTAATTACTTTATCTACATGTTACTTATTATTTTCCATTCAGGGATTCCATGTAAACTATTTGATTTTCATATGTTTAAAAAAATAATTAGATCACTTTAATTAACGGTGTATTCTTATGAAATTCGTCAAGCGAATTTCAATGAAATTTAAGTATATAAAAAAATTCTGTTAAATTTGACACTAGGTAAGAATTAGGCTACTCCGCAATAAAGAAAATAAGAGAAGGGTTTATCGTACAACGCAGTAGAAACTATTTAAATTCATAATTCAACCGTAATAAACATTTAAAAGCTTACTGTAAAAGTGGTTAATTTTTATTTTTACTACGGACTTATTTATTTTAGGAGATAATATGTGTAACATTTAAATAAAATGGTCTCTATTTTAAAAACTCTTTTATTAATGAAGTGTTGCCGATAAAAAACGAGTCGTATTAATATTTTCCCAGTTACTCATGCTTGTGGTCTAAAATTTTAAAACATTAAATTTCATTTAAAAAAAGCTAATTTTATTAAATTCTTCACGATTAATAAAAACCACCACATCTCCCTCTAATTCAAACTGTTTTGTTTCAGATACGAGTAGTCACCATATTAATTAATAAAATAAAATAAAATAACCAGACTAAAATACGATTTCATTAACTTTACATGTTATGTATAAAAATCCTATTCTGTTAGATTTTTTGCTATTAAAACACCGAATAATGCATATAAGCACTTATTACCTTATGATATCACATTTATGATATGAGATGATAAGTAATATTAGCCCAATAAATCCTCCAGTTATAGCGTCTTTTAAGTTGAAACAAAATATTACTTTCATGGGTGAAAAATTTGTGTTTTTTGAAAAGCATTGTAATTTTAAATAGTAACCTAAAATCGTTAGCGGAAGGTTCTTTTAAATTTATGACCACCTTTGAGGTCGTTTAAGCTCATTACGAGAGCATTTCAAAGCTTATCTCTTAAATACTGCATTTGTCGACCCAAACATCGGTGAAACAAAATTTACTGAGCTTAACTTACCTCTAAGTATTATTAATTCTTGTTTTCAGTTTTAAGAATTAAATTATATAATGATCATTGTTAAACAATGAATAATATTAAAGTATAATTTATTAAATTTTCAAAAATATATTTTACAATAAATAAAAATCCAAAAAAATGTACATAATGTACATTTACAACGAAAAACTGTACTTTAAAAACCGTTAATAGTAAAGCTTGTACATTATCAAGGACCGTACGGATGACCAATGTGAAGATTTCTGTACCTTCTTGAATAATTATTGATATAAAGTTAATTATATAAAAGTAACACATATTATTTGAGAAACTCATATGCTACTAAAAGTAATTATTTTCGTGCGAGGGATCTATCCAAAAATAAACCTAAAGTACCTTAAAATGGACAATTATACATACCAATGTGTAATATTAACTACTTAAACTTAATTATAAATTATTTTAATGATATTGTAACAACTCAATTAATTATTGTAATCATTTCATACGTTTCAACTACATTTCGTGATGATAAGAGCTAAAAACGATAAACAGGAGCAAAACACAGGAGGCTTAATTCTTCTTAGCCGATGTTTGGCGCAATTTAAGACTCGCATAAATACTCTCTATAATATTCGTATAAATAATCGCTATAATAGCTCGGCGTAACTTTTATGTCTACAACAACGATTACCTATGAGAATCCAAATAAATTAAATCTTTAAACACAAACACCAAAATTAAAATAATTGTACATGTCATTAAATTGTCTTTCAATGTATTCTGATAGATCTTAAACTTTTTTTATCAGTAATAGGCTAACACTTGACCTCGATATAATTTAATGCTAAGTGATATTGAGGCCGTAGATGATGTACGTAGTGTGTTCGCCCAGAATATTTCTGGCTTTAAGATGTATGCTGATTATCGGAATACAACAATGCTTTTATGCCGGCAGATTAACATTTTAGTTGGTCAGGCGGGTTCGAAAAAATCTACCATCATTCAGACTTCACTAATTCTGTTGCCTGGGCATAAAATCCGGTGCATCTACGACACAAGGAAAGCTATAAAGTACAACGAGACGAAGGCAGTTAAAAACACTGATAAAGTAAGAATAGTCAATTATTTCTTGTTCTAGTCAAAGATTATATATTTAACAAGTAAAGAAAAATATTACTTTCTGTATTCTGTAAATAAATCAAAAATAAGAATTTTGACAACAATAGAAATAAATAATGATTGATATCGATAGTAAAAATTTTTCATTTGTTAAATACTAAGAAAAATATTTTGTTATTTTTTATATCATGAAAATAACATGATTGTAATTATATTTTTTTTGATACAAGACAATAAATGAATATCAATAAATTACTTTAAAGAAATTGTTAAAGTTGAATGATCTAAGTTTTTTTTACAAATTGTTAACTAAAACTATTTGCTTAAGATTATAAATGTTACCATAAGATTAATTATAAACAAAATATTATCACTAAGTCGATTTCTAAGAATCATTGCAAGAAATTTTGAACCACTAGAATCACTTTAACACTTTTAGTCTATGACATTAGTTGTCACAACATTGACACATTTTGTCATTTTCGTAGATTTCAGTTTCTTTCTCGTACCACATTAATTTGAAAATATGAGTATATGTTCTGATTTTTTATATTAATGACAAGTTAAGACATTATTATATGATAGGTATTTTAAGCGATTAATAATGTGCGATAGTGATGACCAAGGAGATCATGGACGGTCTAGTATGGACTTAACTGGATTTTTGTTTGGAAACATTGATGAAAGAGGACAACTTGAAGATGATGGTCTTCTTGATGGAGAATCGAAGCGCATGCTTTCTTCCCTTAATCGTTTAGGACTTGGTTCTATGCTATCTGAAGTTCTTGATCAAGATGAACCAAATCCAGAGGATGTAGAAAAAGGTGTGTGTATTTTCCATCAGAATATTTTGCCGTACAGGTATAAAAAAAAGTCACCGGAATTTGGAAATTGTAAAAATTATACATTAGTACGGGTATACCACTGAGATCATGTCTATACACTTACTCTTTATTATATGCTTGACTTATTATTGTAAACCAGGAGTTTATTCTCATACACATGAAACATCAATAAGCTTATATTTCATTTTTTTTCATTATAAGCTGGAAAACAATTTACGTTGAAGTATTTATATTGATAAATTAAAAAAAATTAGATTGTTAGTGATGCAATGCAAATCATGGGTATATGTCTTTAAATAATACCTTAAATGATGTTTAAAAGCAACATGTTTTTATTATGATACTGTGGGTAATTTAAAATTATTAATATTTCAACACTAGATTATTCAGAGAAAAGTCCCTCTGCGGTGGACTATTTTGATATTGAAGATGTTGCTGAAGAAATTAAAAATAATGTAAGTAGAAAATATTTTTTTCTGTAATACCAAGAAGTACTATTACTTCGTACATTTGTTTATATACTGTGAAAATTTCTTTTAAATATAATTTCTGCAGTTTTACCATTAAACATCTATTACTAATTATGGTGTAAATTACATAAATACATTCAGTGTAAAATGAGAAAATCTTAAATATATATGTTATAAATAGTATAAGTGCACATTATCTTAATTTGCAGAAGTCTTGTGTAGGATCTAAAAAACTTTCATGAAAGTGTAAAATTGTAGCTCTTTTTATAAATTTTATATGTAAATTCATAATTCCTGATGAATGTTACTTTTTTTAAATGTTGTCTATGCATAAAGTTTACCTTAATGATTTTGTTGTGCTGTATTATCTACAATACCAAATTACTAAAATTCCTGCTACAATTCCTCATTGGAGCTGTCCATGGGTGATCATAATCATTAACCATCATGTAAGTCACAAAGGGTATTCTGCTAATAAGGTTAAAAAAGTATTAAAATCTTGTGACAGGCAGTTATTAAAATTAAATCTTGATGCCTTTTTGTACTTAAGTGATTAACTGATTTGTAGTAATAATGGCAGCATAACTTTTATTATATGTTATACTTGTAGGCCTCACCAGTTGTCCTGCTTTAGATAAATTATTTTAATGTTATTAGTAGTTATTTGCTTTTTATGGTATTACTTTAGCTAATTGCAATAAATATATTTTATGCTATTTTTTTTATTTTGGTTTTTGTGGTTTGGTTTAAAGGTAGATAATTGATATCTGTAAAGTAAATTGTAAGTTTCTAAACTTTGTATATGTTATAGTCAGAGGTTGATATGCAGACTCTTTTTAAAATGACTGGTATATCTTTGGTTTGACCAAAGTTTACAGGCGAATTCTGAAATAAATTTCTATTTCATCTTTGACTGAAGTCTCTAGTCAAGCTTAGAAGTACCTAACTTTTCAGGCAAACATCTACAGTAAAATAATGTTTCGGATTTGCCTTGTAGAGGTTGAAGAGTCTAATGTATTGTACAATTCTAAATGAAATATTATTTCACCATGTGACAATAACAATTTTTTTTAATTTTAATTACAACAATATTAAAACGTCATTATAATTAAAAATGGAGTTTTAAAAATGAAAAATAGTGAATACGACATTCTAATACCTAATTGAAGTTTGACTGAGTTAAACCTCAATTTCATAAAATTCAGTTTGCACATTAGCCTGACCAAATTAGTTTGTCCCAGGTTTGACAAAGATTCTTTAATCAAAGGGCGACAAAAATTCTTTATTTAGGCTTGTGCTTAATTAAGGTTTTAAGCAGATCAGAGGATTGACTAGACATAGGATCACCAGAATATTGAGGTTTGACTATATACATTTTCCATTCTTGTCCTTAAGTTGAAAATTAATATTTTTAATGGGTTTTGTGTATTCAATTGGATGTTTATATAAAATTATTTATGTGATTGTTATAATATGTGTTTTGTGCACATTTTTTTGTAAATAACTATTATGGCACTTGAGTACTAACAATTTGTATTAACACTAATAGGAATTAGATGATAGCACTAATCATGAAGCACAAGGGGCGGACACACAAATTGAAGAAAGTATTATAATAGAAAATCAAGAATCATCAGGCAGAGACAGTATAAATAATTGTCCACAGAATGAAGTCAGTATTAATACATGTGAAGATTGGAAGGAGTCACATTATAGAAAAGAAAGTGATGCTGAGCTTAAGAACAATGAAGAAGGCTATGAAGGTGACATGGAAGGAGACGGAGGACTTATGCCACCACCTTCAATTGTGCCGTTAGTATTTTAATTTATTACTCTGCTACAATTTCTTGTTTTTATCACTTTGTTCAATATTACCTTTTGATATTTTAGAAAACAAAAATCTGAGAAACCTAAGAAGTTGGAAACTCCCCTTGCAGCAATGCTTCCATCTAAATATGCTAATGTGGATGTTACAGAACTCTTTCCAGATTTTCGACCAGACAAAGTTAGTATATTTATTAAAATAATGTTGAAATGAAAGATTACGAAAACAGAGGAAAATTTCTAATATTAAATGACAATTTAAAAGTACATAGCAACAGAAATTAAAATTTAAAATAAAAGACTTGAAATTTTTTTTATGGTAACTCGTCTCATATATAATTTCGAAATTCCTACTCATTTTTGAACTTTACAATCACAGGTGGAGACAGATAAATACGCACAGATACACATTGTACAGATATTATATCCCTTCTTGGGTCTAAATATAATATATGTATAAGAGAATTTTGGTGACAATTACTAAAACATTTACTTTAAATAAATTAAATTTTTTTAATTTGTTTTTATGCAGGTACTTCTGTTTTCTCGATTATTCGGTCCCGGTAAATTATCCAGCCTTCCTCAAATATGGCGCGGCGTGAAGAAACGTAGAAGAAGAAAACGCAGCGGTAGCACAAGCAGTGATACACCACCACAAATTCCTGAAAATCAAGAACCTCAATATGCAAGTGACGACGAAGAAAAATTCCTCAAGTTTGTTTAATAATTTTAATAAATGTTGTTTGAATGAATATTAATTACTATGGATACTTTTAACACTAGATTTACCGACACATTTATATGGTTTGCTTTTTAAGTCTGTAATAATTTTGTGCATTATTGTGTTCCTATTTTTAATGTTTTGCAATAAAATGTACAGAACAATATTTCCAGAGGTGGTTTAAGAAAATAAAAAAGTCTAACGCATATTTTCATATGAAACTTTTTATGTAAGGTTGGTTGGTCAAAATGATGGATCCGGTAAATATTGAGCTGAGTTCCTTTAAAAATGTGATTGAATAAAATTATCTAAGTTTTTGTATTATTAGGAGTTTTTGAATCCTATATAATATTTTGATGATTTTTATTTATTTTTCATAATAATGGCCTAGTTTATTGCATATAACATGTTTTTTGTTTTAGACCCATGGAGGAGAATCAACAAATAAATTCTGATAGTAATTCGCAAAACTGTGGGGATAAGTCACATCGGCCAACACCTGCACATTGGCGTTTTGGGCCAGCACAAATGTGGTATGATATGTTGAATGTACCCGAGACTGGTGAGGGTTTCGATTACGGTTTCAAATCGCAGGTGAGACGATAAATCAATATTGTATAAAAATTGTATAAACCATTACCAATAATTTTAAAATACTGAGTGAATGCCCAGTAAAAAATATCAGCTTTCAAAAATATATATTGTGTTTCCCTTTATACAAATTTAATCTATTACTTCTCCAAACAAACTTAGATTTTGAATTTAAAGGGTCTATCAACTGAATTAGAAGAAAAATCAAAAGAAAATGGTGACGAAGAAGACGAATCAAGCAATAATGATAGTGGATTCCCTGATGACTCATTCCTCATGGTTTCACAATTACAATGGGAAGACGATGTTATATGGGATGGCAGTGAGATTAAACATAAGGTAGTAAATTTATTTATCTTTTTCGATATGAAATTGTAATCATTGGTTTTATAATAACATCAAATATGTCGCGACTTTTACCTAATTTCTTTGTGGTCATTAAGTAAATAGTTGTTGAGTACTAATTATTTTGTGACATGTATTTTTGAAAAGGTATAACGCACTATTGTTAATGTGGTCGTAAATATTACCTTGTAATAATTAATTTATGTCATTTTCATCTATTGAGTACAACATTTTTTAAAATTCTTAATTTTTGGTACAAATTGTTGTTCATTATTGCTTTTAACAGGTTATGTATATAAAATGATATTTGTGACAGGTGTTAGCGCGACTCAATAGTAAAAGTAATGCAGCAGGCTGGGTGCCTACTTCGGTGAGCAGGACAGCTCAACAATTTTCACATCCGCGACCACAACCGCCAACACCTTTACAACCAAAACCTCTAACGTATGTAGACTATCTATCTTGACATGAATTCTAGTACCATTATAAATTGCTCATTGAAATATATGAATACTTCGGTAATATTGATTTTTGAAACAAGAGATGTATACAATTTATGATTTACATATTCTCTTCGTATAAAGACGCATTAAATGAAAAAAAAATGTATTAGATCAACGACCACATCGACAAACGGCCAACCGGGCGCTCCCGTTGGCGATGGTGAAGACAATACATGGTATAGCATTTTCCCCGTTGAAAACGAGGAATTAGTTTACGGTACTTGGGAAGACGAGGTTATATGGGATGCGGACAACATGCCAACAATACCTAAACCGAAGATATTAACATTGGATCCCAATGATGAAAACATTATTTTAGGAATACCCGATGATGTAGATCCATCTAAAATTACCCGAGGTAAAATTAAAGTCTTGACTGTCTATTAAAACTGTCTATTAAAGTTTAACTACGGAATTAAAGTACAGTAGAAAAGTTTTAAATGTTTAAAAACTTACATTTTAATTAATCACACACCGTGAATATTTCGGCGTTGTATCGAAAAGTGATTAAAGTAAATCATATATTATTACATGATATGTCAATTTGAAGCTGTGTAAATTTCTAACGTTTTATTTTTACGAGACGACTGTATGGTCGAACATTACACTGCACTTAGTTGTTTAAAAATCAAATTATTTCCCTTTTCAGAACGGGGTCCGACTCCCAAAGTAAAAATACCTCATCCGCATGTTAAGAAGTCAAAGATTCTTTTAGGCAAAGCGGGCGTTATTAATGTGTTGCAAGAAGACGCCCCGCCTCCACCGCCGAAATCACCAGACCGAGATCCTTTCAATATATCTAATGATGTGTAAGTATGTACGTTGATACCATCGATACTCTGATAGCATTTGTTACTCTTAATTAAAAAAACAAAGTATCGAATGTTACTATTTTTATATCCGTTGTAAATTTTAAAATTGATAGACTAATGACATAAAACAAATCATGGGTTTAATTTTCATTAAAACTTTCATAGTTCTGGTTCAGTTTTGTTTTAGTTTTTAGTTTTGTTCTTTGACTATACTAATGTATTTGGGAATTTATATGGTTCATATATTAAAAGTACATTTCCTATGACATTATCTCAACACAGTGTCCTTACATTTTAGCTATTACCAACCAAAATCTCAAAACCCTCGTCTGAAAGTGGGCGGAGGACAACTTATACAGCACAGCACCCCAGTGGTGGAGCTCAGAGCTCCGTTTATACAAACCCATATGGGACCCGCAAGACTACGCGCCTTCCATCGACCTGCTTTGAGAAAGCTTTCCTATGGGCCAATGGAAAGTAATGGACCCCATCCTGTCCTACCTTTACTAAAACATATTAAAAAAAAGGCTAAGGTACTGTTAATACATATTTCATCCATATTATTGCAAAATCGAAGTATTGTAATTTTATTTTAGTCTTTATGCATTATAACCCATACAAAAATTAAATTGTATTATATAGAGGTCCGGTCCTTTCCCTGTACGAAGTGTACAATTATTAACACTCATTATACAAATTGTATAAATTGCTTAATAATTAAAAGTTTTATCAATAGATGGCACCATAATAAAAAAATATTACGGTGTCAAAAAAGGCTTATTAATTTACGAACTAATTTAGTACCCATATAAATTAAATTAATGTATATACATTTTCCTAGCAACGCGAAGCGGAACGCTTGGCTTCCGGAGGAGGTGATGTATTTTTCATGCGCACACCAGAAGATCTTAGCGGTAAGGACGGGGAATTGATTTTAGTTGAATTTTGTGAAGAACATCCACCGCTGATTAGCCAGGTCGGAATGTGCTCTAAAATAAAGAATTATTACAAACGTACTGCAACAAAGGTGAGTAAACAAAATGGGTGGAATAGTGATTTTTTTTTTTAATAAATTTAAATCTATTATTTAAAATTAACAGTAGTATTACTGATATTCCTTGTTAACAATCATCTTTTCGCGTAATTTGACAATAGTCTAGGATAGCAGTTATAAAATAAATATAATCTATCAGCAATGGGTTAACACTTGACCTCCATTTCACCTGATGTTAAGTAACAAAGAAATCGTAGATTGTATCGTTGATTGAAGTGCTTGCGCTGTATACTTCTTGCTCTCACATCATTGCCGGCAAAAATGTTTAGTCGGCAGTAAATCTGCCGTATGTTAAAAGGATGTTGCGTCTCCGTGGAGGCAGTCAATATGTTTTGAACATTTATAGAAAAGTAATAGAGAGCAAACAAAAAGTATTAAAAAACTCCCAAAATCTTTTATATTCCATTTTAACTTAACTTTAACAAACATTTTGTATGTATGAAATGCGATTTGTTAGTAGTTTCATATGATTTTTAGGACAATGGACCGAAATCATTAAAATATGGTGAAGTGGCGTATGCGCATACTTCCCCATTTTTGGGTATATTGGCGCCGGGTGCAACGCAACCAGTTGTGGAAAATAATATGTACCGTGCGCCAATATATGAGCATACTCTATCAAATTCTGACTTTTTAATTATAAGGAGCAGGTAAGTGATTTATGGAATATTTTCTAAATCAGAATTTCATGTATTTTTTTTTAATAATAAACAATTCAAAGGTTAGTAACCGAATTATTTACCAAAAAAACAACCTGAATCAGTCCAGCGGTGTAGCCACAAGAATATTATCATGGCGTCACGAACACTGGACTCGACCATGATGATATGTATTTTAACAGATTTAACTTTAATGAGTTCTTGTGGTGTACGTTTTTACAGAATAATTAGGCAAAAATTTATGGTCGTACAAGCGATAAAGCCCTTTATTTAGTTATATTTATTTTTTTATATTAAAAATAAAAGAAATTTAACAAATCTACTAGTAATAACGGTTTTTTTTGTTTGTTTTGGTACTTTTATCTCTTAGATATTTTATTAATAACTAGGCAAGGATACTTTATTCGCGAGATAGACGCTTTATTCGTTGCGGGTCAAGAATGTCCTCTTTATGAAGTGCCCGGACCAAACTCTAAGAGAGCAAACAATTTCGTACGCGACTTCCTGCAGGTACTTACTCATTTTATTTTCTTAATCTATAAATAGAAATAGATTTATTAATCGAATATCTACTTGTTTCTTGTGGTTGAAACTAAGATAGTATCAAGTATTTATTAGGTAAACTTAGCTTAATAAGTACACTTACTTAAACCTTGACTTTGACTTTAATCTTTGCCGAAATACCACGGTAGATAAGAGGTTACATAATAATTCAATCAACATTGTTTTTTAGGTTTATATCTACAGATTGTTTTGGAAGTCCCGAGATGATCCACGACGTATAAAAATGGATGACATCAAAAGAGCTTTCCCTTCGCATTCCGAAAGTTCTATTCGAAAGCGTCTAAAATTGTGTGCAGATTTTAAACGAACTGGCATAGACTCAAATTGGTATGCTTTGTTTGATAAATGTATTTGCTTGCCACTAAATTCTGTAAATTTTCAATTGTGCATTTGATTGAAAAGTACGCTAAATTAGCTTATATTTGTTTAAATATATTAATACACAAACACCTAGTATATAAAAATATTATCAATGAGATTCGTTTGATGATAAATTTGTAAACTATAAGCATTAAAAATTAAATTCGACCAAACTAGGCGGAGACAGGATCTATTCCTGTCCACCTAAGAACATAGCAAACTAGATAACTCATTGATAGATCCCTTCTGCAAATGTTCGACAAATGTAACATCTTCGACTACCCCCATAGCCCAGTACTTTACTCGCTTGCCTTGTAATCCGGAGGTCCCGGGTTAGTGGAATCTGGATGTTGGTACGGTTTTTCAAACCCGTCTGTCTAGCTATCACACTCAATGTCAATTTGCTACCATAAGAGTATTCTGGCTGTCATACATAGGAGAGCCAAATGTATTCTGGGCGATCACGCTTCTCCATCTACCGCTTCATTGTTAGTTATTATCAGGTGAAATCGAGCATATGTTAGCCCGTAACCGATAAACAAAAATAACTCTTTGTATGACAATTGTCGTCAGTCTATGATTGCAGTTGGCTCTCTCAAAACCGTTAGTTATGCAACAAATTGCTTCCATGAGAACTAAGTTTATTCAACATAACCTTGAAGAGAAATAATGTTGATAAACATATCATACGAGATAGATATTCTATTTTTTTTATTGTAAATATTTAATAAATGTTCGTGTCTAGGTGGGTAATGAAACCCGGTTTTCGCTTACCATCCGAGGAAGAAATCCGAGCGATGGTGTCGCCAGAGCAATGTTGCGCTTACTTCAGCATGGCTGCCGCTGAGCAGAGGTTGAAGGACGCAGGCTACGGAGAAAAGTTTATCTTTACTCCTATGGAAGATGACGATGAAGAGATGCAATTAAAAATTGATGATGAGGTATTTCAAAATTGAAAATTCTTATTTACGACGTTTTAGGCTATATCATAGCGTTATATTGGACGTGGTTGTGGTAACGGAGATCCCATGGCTTATTCGAAAACGGAGGCCAACTATCGATGCTTTTACTGGTAAAAAAATACCATAAACCCACAACCTGGTTCTCAAAGCGACGTATATTTTCAAATATTTCTTATTCGAAACCAAAAAAAGGGAGCTTTACAATTACAATCACATAATTACATTCATTACTTATTATTACCTATTGTTCGTCTATGACGCTATACGCAGAGGCGAGAAGCGCCCTGGTATTTGAGTATAAGGAGTGTACGCGGTGTGCGAGTTTTGTTTCCGTCCCGGTCGTCAGCGAGCGAGACGGGCGACAATTGAGGTGTGTTGGTGACTAGTATTGTAGGTGCATGTGATGTTGTGCATCGAGTTGATAGTTTGAGTGTTTTCTGTATCTGACCCGACCCGACCCTTGCGTCGAGACTAATTAACACATTACATAAACGACGCTTGGATTTGTAATCGGCACATAGTCGACTGTATTGACGATTAATTTATTTTTGTGTATCATACCCACCTCGAAATTAATGAGAGCACAGTCATTGATGAACTGTTTGATTATGGGAAGGCGAAGGTCACTGTGCAGGTTCCTTTGGTACCACTCCGCCCCGGTAACGAGCCGGGCGAAGCGGTTCTGGAGGACCTGCACGGTCTTGACGATCTCGTGCCGGTGCATGAACACTACACTCGCGTAGGTCAGGGTGGGCATAACGGAAGTCTTGTATAGCAGCACCTTGTGGCGAAGAGAGAGCTTGCTCCTTTTGCATATCAGGGGATATAAGAGGCCTTACCCTGAGGCTGCCTTACTCATGACGCTACGGGCGTGGGAGAATGTGAGGCGGCGGTCTAAAAAGGTCTAAAATGAAGCCGTCTACGACCTATTTATCGCTTAATGTTAGGTGAAATCGAGGTCGTGTCAGATTATAAACGATAAAAAAACTTATAGTTTACATATTATATAACTAATAGTTTAATTAAACTTTCAGGTTAAAGTAGCACCATGGAACACAACTCGGGCGTACATTCAAGCCATGCGCGGCAAGTGTTTACTGCAACTGACTGGGCCCGCAGACCCCACTGGGTGCGGAGAGGGTTTCTCTTACGTGCGCATGCCTAACAAACCGACCCAGCAGCCCAACGAGGAGCAACAGCCCAAGAGAACTGTCACCGGTACCGACGCAGATCTGAGAAGACTTAGTTTGAATAACGCGAAAGCGTTGTTAAGAAAATTTGGTGTCCCTGAAGAAGAAGTAAGAATTATATTTTTTAATTAAATATTTTTGAATTATTTTACATTTAATCATTAATTAATTAGAAGGCAAACTTGCTTATCAATCATTCACGTTTAATCGACATTAAAATGTTACCGATTTGAATTTATTTAGTATTTACTATAAAAGGCGGAAATAATGTCAAATAGCTTTCACTATCTATTTACTTATGGTAGAGCAGAGATATCTACATTGATATAAAGATGTAAGAGTGCATGAAAATAAATATATTTTGTACTTAATTGATTATACTGGAAAATAGATTAAATTTATTATATATTAATTAAATTATAGTGAAAAAAATTCTTATAATGCTAATTCGTAAAACAATTATATATTTTTGAATTTTTTAAAGATTAAAAAACTGTCAAGATGGGAAGTCATCGATGTTGTCAGAACTTTATCAACCGAAAAAGCCAAAGCTGGTGAAGAAGGTATGACTAAATTCTCAAGAGGAAATAGATTCTCTATTGCTGAACATCAAGAAAGGTAATAGTAAACAAATTAAAAATAAACAATAATAAATAAATAACTTATTCAGAAAAAGGCTGTAAAATAAAAAAGGAATTAAGATAATAATAGGCAGTTCTCATTGTCCGTACAGTCAAACCTAGCGTATCATATCAAGCATAATACATTCCGGAGTTTTACTCGTAATGCAAAACAATTTTAACCATATAAATTAATATAAAATAAGAATATTTTCTGTTTCGCAAATTTTACAAGGGGTCTAAAATTCAAATAAAAAAACTACAAATAATTTCTGAACATAATTGCAAAAATGTGTGATTCTACCGACATTAATTTGCTAACGCGAAAAGTTCTGGACACGGTGATGTAGCAATAGCACGGAAATTTCTATCGCAAGATTCGGGGATTCCCCTTTCCACGTCGCTTTCTAAGCGAGCTATTATTTTCGAATTTATTTTGCTAGTTATGCGAGGTTCCACTGTATATAAATAGGAGTCTAATAGTTCTTTAATTTTATTATATCCTTTAATTATTGTTTCTTTGCTTATCATTACATATTAAAGTACAATCATCATATGTATTTGTCAATATTGTTATAATTAGGTACAAAGAAGAGTGTCAGCGTATATTCGAACTCCAAAACCGGGTACTGACAAGCACAGAAGTCCTTAGTACAGACGAAGCTGAGAGCTCTGTCAGTGAAGAGTCAGATTTGGAAGAGATGGGAAAGAACTTGGAAAACATGCTGGCTAATAAGAAAACGACGGAACAGGTATGATATCATACAATAAGAGAATAGTTTTCCTTATAAGTATTTGTTAAAAAAAAGACATCCTTTTATTTGGATTTTATATGCATTAATGTTACATAATATTAAATAATTAGATAAAAGGTGTTTTAATTTTTGTGTTATACTAGCTGTCTTTAGAAAGAGAAGAAGCAGAAAGAGCTGAACTAAGAAAGATGATCCTCGGACAATCTGAGAAGAAGCCGCAAATCAATCAAAATGATCAACAGCAGGCATCAAATCAAGGTAAATAAGAATATTAAATGTAGAGACGACTATTTGAGTCACCTGATGGATAATTATAAACTACAACGGGAACCAGAAAGTAATGTCGTTTTTTAGGTTACATGAAATATAAAAGTCTTTAATATCTTTTAATTTTATTCGATGATATAATCTCCCTCACTAATGACCACCTTTTGACATCTAGAGGGCAAATTTCCAATGCCGGATTGGTAAGAATTAATTGGCTTTAGAGAAAAATAGTCGAATATGGTATTTTGGATATTGTTAGAATTTTCAAATTTTTTTCCACTTAAAAAGTGGTACAATGATCGAAATAAATGATAATCAGATGGTGCGATGTCAAGTGAGTGTGGTGGGTAAGGTGGAACCTCCCACCCCAATTCATTGATTTTTTGCAACGTCCTTGCACAACGCGGTCTGGCGTTATCGTGCAACAGCAAAACGCCTTTTGTGTTTACAATCGCGGGACATTTTTCAATTAAGGCTTGATGTACTCGATCCGATTGTTCGCTGTATAGATCTGCAGTCACAGTTTGTACCGGATTTAGCACTTCAAAATGAATTATTCCGCGTATACTCCACCAAACACAAAACAGTGCCTTTTTAGGATGTAAATCCGACGTAGCAGTACTTCGTGATATTTCATTTTGAGAAAGCCACTGCCTTTTGCGTGCAGGATTATCGTACAGGACCCATTTCTCGTCACCAGTAATTAAACGATCAAAAAATGGGTCACAATTATGACTTTGCAGAAGAAATTGGCCGTGATGAATCGGTTGGCTTTCTTTTGTTCCGACAAATAATGTGGAATCCAAACACCTGATCTGCTAACGTTGCCGATCTGCTGCGAATGTTCCTGTATGGTCGACTAAGGTTGGTTAAGACTGTAGGACAATTCTTCTATTGTTTGTCATGGATTTGCCTTCACTACCGCCCTTAAAACGTCGTTGTCTAAGGTTGTTGGCCTTCCTGATCGATGAGCATCAGGAAGATCTAAATTTCCGGATCTGAACTTGGAAAACCACCTCTGGGCTGGGCTCTGACTGACATGCACCTCTTCTGGTTTCTGGGTTGCCATTTTACATTAAATTGTAATAAAAAATTTAAAATTAAATTTTTTGTAACTAAACATGTCAATATAACCTAACAATTTCTTTGACACGACTTTGAAACACATAGAAACTGGCAGATAACAATTCAATGTTACTAACGGGTGAAACGACATTATTTTCCGGTCTCCCTAATATTTTAAACTTCCACTATCTTTACACATTTTAAGTACGTTTTAGATTCTATATCGAGTAGATATATATAAGGTACGTTATCTAAATGGTGTCTCAGTAAGAGTGCACTTTTTTAAATTGCAATGTTTTTTTTCTCATGCAAGTGGTAACTCTGAAATTTGACAGCTGTCGCCTCTGTTTATCACGATTATTAAAAACGGAGCTCTTTTCGAAAGAACAACGCGTTATAATTGTGAAAACTCATTACAAAATAGGGAAAGTTACGCTGAATCCGCTCGCAAACTTCGCAAAATTTTCAGCCGAGGAAGTGCAACTAATGTATCAACCATTCGAACTGTGGTCAAAAAATTTGAAGAAACTGGGTCGATTATGGATAATAAGAATCCTTTGCGTCAACGTAACTGTCGGTCTCTAGAAAACATTGCTGCTGTAAACGAGAGTGTCGCCGAAAACCCGAAAACATCAATTTGTTATTGTTCTCAATAACTTCAAATTTCACGAAGCACTACGCAGCGAATTTTTACTAAAGACCTCCACCTTCATGCGTGCAAAATTCAGTTAACTCAGAAGCTCAAACCAGCAGACCACGGAAAGCGCCGGCAATTCGTTCAAAGTGAAGTCGATACTAATTTTTCGAAAAAAGTCATTTTCTCCGATGAAGCGCATTTTCATATGAATGGCTTCATGAATACACAAAATTGTCGAATTTGGGACTCAGAAAATCCTCATGCAATCCATGAGATACAAATGCACCCACAACGAGTAACTGTCTGGTGCGGATTTTGGTCAGGCGGCGTGATGGGACTTTTCTTTTTTGAAAACGAGGCCGAAATTGCAGTAACTGTGAAAGGCATTCGGTACAGGAATATGATAACGGACTTCCGGTTGCCTCAACTGGACGGCATGAATCCGGGCAACATGTGGTTTCAGCAGGACGGCGCAACCTGTCACACCGAGCATGAAATAATCAACTTATTGCCAGCAACGATTTCCAGAACACATTATTTCGCAAAATTCTGATATCAACTGGCCACCAAGATCGTGCGATTTAACGCCGTGCGAAGTTTTTCTATGGGGTTTTGTGAAATCTCGGGTTTATGCGAATAAACTCGAAACAATTCCTGAACTCAAATCGGAAATCCAACGCGTCGTCGGTGAGATACAGCCACATCTCTGTGCAAAAGTCATTGAGAATTTCATGAAAAGACTTGTCATCAGAGCCGTGGGGGTCATTTGTCGGATATTTTATTCCATACTTAATCGGAACATGTCCTCTTTACAATACAATAAAAATATCACAACTCTATCATAAAATACTTGTTTTTATTTTAAATTAAAAAGTGCACTCTTACTGAGACACCTCTTATATTTCTTGAATTGGTTGCGAAGTAATCTGTCTAGATATCGGACCTTATATGTACGCGATGAAGGTCCAAAAAATTACTTAAACATACTAACTACTCTGTTAATGCGTCCCATAATATGTGTTTGTACGAGTAAATGATTTTAGTTTTTCTTAACCTATCGCGGCTATTCATTTCGTTTGTTATCTTGACGTGTTTGTTAAACCGGTATTAGACAAATAGGATTACCATTTGCCGAAACTTAAATGAATTTATATTAATGCCATCAAGTTTTTAAATAAAAAATAGATAATAGCTAAAAAATTAAATGCAAAAATTATAGATGATAATGCGGAAAAAAATATCAAAAAGTTACAGAATTCCTTTCGAAGTTATGACTATAAAGTACTAACGTATTCTTTTTTCCTAATTGTTGACTTAAATACTTTTATGTTTCAGGACGTGTATTGCGTATAGTGCGTACGTTCCGTAACGCATCTGGTCAGAGGTATACTCGCGTGGAGTTGGTTAGGAAAGCAGCCGTCATCGAGGCATATACGAAAATACGTTCGACTAAAGATGATGTGTTCATTCGTCAATTTGCGACCATGGACGAGACGCAAAAAGAAGAGATGAAGAGGGAGAAACGCAGGATTCAGGTAAAATATTAAATGTTCATAGTATATTCATTTTAGTCTATATTTAAAAAGGATTAGATAAATGTTTTATAAGCATAGGTAAAATCTTCCATGACTAAAATCTTCGTACTTCTTTGACTAAAGTTAGATTTTTATGAGAGTGCATGAAGAGAAATGCGAAAATGGAGAAACAATTATGATGAATGTGTTTCTATCCTATTCTTTTTTTAAATTTTAGCTTATAGCACTTCTAGCGTAATATACATTAATTAAATACGAATTAAAAAGTTTTTTGAATATTTTATTAGGAACAATTAAGGCGTATTAAGAGGAATCAAGAAAGAGAGATGCTTGTGGGAAATGTAACAGTCCCTGGACCATACCCTGAAAGCTTGGATAGTGGTAAGTTTATAGATAATAGACCCATATAATGTTTGAATAAAGCATTAAATTTTAGACTTATTAGGAATAATATTTCTTTTCTATGTTTTTTTTTTACAGCTGCCAACATGTCTTCTTCGGCGGATTTAGGCTCGGCTTCGCCTGGTTTAATTCCATTAGGTCAGATAAAACAGGAACCTGACTTACAAACATCATCTCGACGTCGAAACAAACTGAAGCCAGATTTGAAACTAAAGGTTTTTAATTTTTTTGACATGGGTGCTTCTTCGAGTAGCGAATGTACGCCGTCTGATTCAAATACTCGTTCTCTGGTTTAACTTGTATCACTAAAATTCCGGGATTAATTTCAGGTCCACGTGAGTAGTGAAATTTGGATAGCGTAGGGTTTTTTCGAAACAGCCTGTCATACATGTAATAATAATACATATGACAGGCAGAGTATTCTGTGGGAGAACGCTTCATCATAATCGGCCGCGTTATCCTTTAACATCATCACAAAAATAAATAAACAATAAATGATTTTAAATATTACAAATAAACTTTCAGCGTGTAAAATTTCTGTCGTCAGGCTTAGTGAAACTTTTGGTAAAACTTTTTATAATCCATCGCAGTGCGGTGCGTGCGGGCAGGTGGGCCATATGCGCACAAACAAGGCGTGCCCGCTGTACACAGGCACGCCGAGCGCGCCGCTCTCACCCGAGCACGACAACGAACCGCCTCCGGAGCCGGAAGACGACGACCTCGGATACGTTGAGGGGACTAAACTAACCCTACCCTCTAAACTCATTAAGGTGATAACTACACATCTTTCTTAGTTTTATTTCGTTTTCACCTAGTAATCCAATTATTTTTGCTTGTTAATTTCTGTTGTTATCTATGCTACATTTGTTCTTTTGTAACGTTTAAAAGACAACCCAGCCCTGAGCCATTTAGCCATAGATTTTTTTCTCTTTGTTACTTCTTTGATATGGAGATTTTCATTAAACGTTTTGAGTCGATTTAAACTGTAACTAAAATGTCTTTATGAGGTAGATTGCATGATTTTTTGCTTTTAATTTTTAATTTATTTGTTAATTTAAAAGGTATTCTAAATTTCGAAAAGGGTAACCCTAATTATATTTTACCATTTTCAATCTATCAAGCAATCTGCGGAGGACATGAAACGTCGCGGTGGGATGGGTCGGCGTGAAATCCGCGCCGCTGGTAGGAACAAGCGCCGTGGCACAGCAAGCGAGCCGTGTGACTACCTCGTGCGCCGCCCGGCCGAGCGCCGCCGGACAGACCCGCTCGTCACGCTCTCGTCACTGTTGGAAGACGTACTCAACCATATGCGACACTTGCCCGACGTGCAGCCCTTCCTTTTCCCTGTTAATCCCAAGGTAATCTTATTTCAACATCATTTTAATAGTGGTATGGTTCTTTTTTGTACATTCCTATTGTTTTGTTTATATTATTTTTGTCGTTTGTATTTGTATTTTGTTTATGGTCAATTAAGGTCATATATAAAGCGTAATAAGGTTTGCTCTAAGATATTTTTGCATGAATAAAACACGGCTTTTTTTCGTTAACAGTTTCAAATTGATTTTTCTATCGAGGTATATATTAATAACAGTTTCCATTTTTCACAGTTAGTCGCTGATTATTACCGCATAGTGTCTAGACCGATGGACTTGCAAACTATCAGAGATAATCTTCGTCAAAAACATTACCAAAGTAGGGAAGAGTTTTTAGCAGATGTGAATCAAATTGTTGAAAATTCTACACTTTATAATGGTTAGTATGTTACATGAGTTATATATAAAATAATACTATTAGTAATTGCATTGATGAAAATAATTGGAATGGTATCCTTAGGTCCGACAAGTAGTCTGACTGTGGCTGCTCAGCGCATGTTACAACGCTGTGTTGAGAAATTAGCTGAGAAGGAAGAACAACTAATGAAATTAGAGAAACAAATCAACCCTCTTCTTGATGATAACGATCAGGTAATCTAGATTTCTATTTATTATAGGTCAATGTTGTTCTTGTTAACCCTTTGAGCAATTGTTGAGTACATTTGACGAATCTCACTCGCCAAATGTACTCAACAATTGCCTAACCTTTGTTTTCGACATCTTACAGTTGTAAATAATTATTATTTTATCCCTGTTTTTTTTTTGATACGCTATTTTAAGATGTCTGAATTAAAAAATCATTTTATGACAGCGAAAATGATAGTTCCAATGAAGTAGAATTAAAGCTGTATGATAACAGCGAATTAGAGAGTGAAAACGATGATACGGCGAATTAGAGAGTGAAAATGATGATACAGTGAATTAGAGAGTGAAAATGATGAAAACGACACGTTTTGAAAAATACCACACGGTACAAAATTGTTAGACTTCAAGTTCGTTCTTGTTCTTTATAAATATTTCTATTTTGTTTCAATTATATATTTATTTACATTTTGTAATTGAAATGT
>DWQX01001105.1:0-31405 GCA_018245475.1 Pharmacophagus antenor
ATAATATACATATATAGGTCACAATAATTAATTAATTCAATTTGAAGTTATAGTGGTTTTTAAATAGGTGAAAAAATTGGGGCGCTAAAAAAATATTTATTCTCAAAGTGGGCAGTAGACAAAATAAGTTTGGGAACCACTGATCTAGACGATAGTACAAGTAACTAATGTTGCATATATTTATGACAGTTAATAAACATTTGAAGGATAATAATAATGTAATTAAAATTTCATGTACATTTCTCTACTACTAGCAAACTACCCGCATGAATACTTTTTGTAGTAATAGTTTATTTGCAAGAAGTCGTCTAGGTGAATATTTTATCAAATAAAAGTTCTCAGACATTTTTGTGTTCCACGTACTAGTATTTTTTATGATTTCTATTCTATTTTTACACCTCAGTTAGGGAAGGCTCGGAATTATTTAGCTAAAATACTTTAGTAAAGTAGATTTACAACATTTTTAAGAATTTATTTTGTCTTATTGAGCTAATAAGACATTAAAATAAACAGTCCGATGACGTCACCGATTTTGGGTTTATAGTACAACTTTTCTCATAATAATCAAATATTAATCATCATAATCTCACTATGGTCCTGTCGTTCTTAAATATGTCTGAAGTTTCAGCTTCACTTCCATCTGGTTTGAAAACTTCTAATTCAGGTTTTTTGCCAGACACAGCAATATGCAGATTTTTAGTTTCCTCATCGACTGGAAACTAAAAAAAACTAAAAATTATTGTATGTTCAGAAGACATTTAAATTTTTCCTAATATTATAACGATTACTTTTATAGTGTTGTTGTAACCAGGTTTAAAATTAACGTCATTTATCACCGTTCTTCGATTTTTCACTGTTTCAACAATGAAGGACAATATCTGAAACGAAATTATAATTCTTTGTGATTACTTGTGTAAAGCATAACACAAGCTATACATAGACCGACAAATGATGAATTAAAAATAAAGGCTGTCTGCATTCGGCGCGCATGTGGTTTACCGCTTGGCTCGTAACACGGAGGTCACGGTTTTATATTTATTTAGTTCATCTGTTTCACTGACTCATTAAAAGAAGTTCTATTATAGTGTATTGACATATTTATTATCTTTGGTTTTATTTGGTTTAATGTTGGTTTCTCAAACCCAGCATTAATTATCTTAATATTTCTGTAAACATTAAAGTAGTTGTAAACGAACACTAGAAAAACTTACGTCTCCAACCTCGTCCTTTTCGATTTGAAAAACTTGGCCTGATGTAGCGACAGCTAAGTCAACATAGACTTTGTAATCTTGATCAGATTCGCTGCCGCACAAACCCGTCAGTAAAAAAACAATCTGGGAAAATTTATTTATTTAAATAAGGAGGAAGATTTTTGCGAGTTCTTATTAAAAAAAAAAAAACTAAATTATCCAGTACCCAGCAGTTTTTGCCCTCAAAAGAAGTAACTTTTCTATGAACTTATATTGGCTATAAGCACTTAATGACTAAGAGTAAAGAATTGTTTGTAATTGATTACAAAGGTATTTTACATATAAACGAATTTAAAGCCTTTAATTAAAAAATAAGAACAACCGACAAGTAAAACAGCGACGAAAAAGTAAATATTAGGAAATTATCAATTGGCTGATGAAAAAAAGATTTTAATTTTGCTATATTTATTAAATTCGATTTCGGAGAATTTTAACCAATACTTCGGTGACAAATGTCAATTCAAATCAGTCCAAAATGGCAAGGCTATCAAAATTATAAAATCATAACATTACAACGAACACTAGAAAAAAATCAATTATCCTCGTGAAGAAGAAAATCATAAATGTGAAAATCAAACGTTACGAAAGATCTTTTCTTAGCTACAACTTCTAACGGCCTAGAACTACGTTACTTGCGTCTGTTTTCTTTGTGCCAATCTTTTGACCATCGCATATTTCTCATAATCCTTAGCAGATGCGTCTGTAAACACGTAAATATAAGAGCCCGGGAGAGTGTTCATCAAGGTTTGTTCAATCCCAGTCATCGAGAACTCAGGGCAATCATCACCGCCGTGAACAGATATAGCGTCCAAAGCCCTTCTGAATACATTTTCGTTAGTTGTGACAATCGCAGGCTGTACAACTGGAATTATTGAATAATAAAAATAAATGCACCTTAATATTATACCGTTATGATTACATAATGTCATACTTTTATCAAACATTTTTCATAGATATTGTTTAACAAAAAAAAAAATATCTACTCAATAGCGGTACCGCCACGATACCTTACGCTGTTATTTACATTAAAAGGTATTAATCATAAATTATATATAGTCTTGACACAACCACAATGATTAAAAATAGAAAAAATCAAGTCATTTTATAATGTTTGATTTGTAGATGTGTAATTAATTGTTTGAGCTTAGCCTACCGTCCTGCTCCTGGCATTTACTAAAAGTGTTACAATAAGATTATGATGTGATATTTCCTTTCTTATCTTTGGATTACTGAATTTAGCATGATTAAATAAAAGTTAATGGGTTGGTGTTTTATAAGTTTTTGGAGTTGTTTTTCAGATTAATTCATTCATACGATAGAAATAGTTTTAATTTAAGCGGAATCTTTGTTCGACTTGCCAAGAGAATCGAAGCTATCTTTTTGGCTGTATACGTAGCGTAATGATTTTTCCACGTGCCTAGTAAAGCGGAGATCCCGGGCTCTTTTCCTGGACTATAGGAATAGTGGAGTCTCGAAGGTGGTAGTGCTTTTGTAAATCGTCTAGCCGGACGATGGTTGCATACGGTGGCGACAGACGGTGTCGTCAGAGTTTCGAGAGTCGAGAGAGTTTTTTTCTTATGCCCAATTATCTTATTACTAACACCATCTTCCGACCGATAAAATGTAGCATTTGTATTGACATCTACACTGATTTATAACGATTTCATCAATCTTCACTAAAAATTATTTTTGCTCTTATAATGTAAATCCTACATGAGTCAATCTAGTTTAGAAATAACTATACAATATTTGTTTAATTACAGAGAAGTGACAATACCGTGTTAAACAGTTTTGTATACAGGTTATCCATCCTGTAGGCGGATTAAAGGCAATTACTAGCTATGTTCTGTTTACCCATTATAATTGTGTTGTTGATTTTGCTGATGTAATTTTGCCCAAGTCTATTTGATGACGCTGGAACTAGAGTGATCTAAGTGATTTTCATTATTTTATGTAACTATAAGCATATCCGCTGTATTAAATGAAACATATTGATAATATTTGTTTCTTTTTTAAAACTCACTAGAAGAATGTTTATCTAAAAATAACAATAATGAGCCCATAGAATTCTGACAACAAGGGTTAACGCATTTTTAGAAAAAAATTCGCAGAACCATATCCTTCTGTACCTTAGATTACTCTGATTCCAGACCTCATCATCTTTGCACAATAGATTAATAATTTAAACGATGCCTTCGTAATTATTATGATCCATTCCATTTTTTCAATTTTAAAAACATACGTGTATGTTATTAAAATTAAAATGGAAATCAATCGTATAGTTAAGGCTTTATTTAAATACTGGAAGAGAAAATTACTCTTATCGTACTGGGAATTCCCTACGGGAAGTTAAAACTATAGGTCACGTCAGATGTCAGACTGTAAGTGCAAACAAACATTTGTGATTCACAGATATCAGAATGTCGATATATAATAAAACAGTAATATCTCCAAAATCAGAAGCATTCTCTGGAATTAAGTTTGATATTATGGTATTAGTATTAGGTTTATCTTGCTTTAATAAAAGTTATGCATTTTTAACGGTTAAGTTAAAAAAAAAAATATTAAGCCTTAGAAGAGTCTTATAAAAATATTCCGAATATCGAGAGGTTACGATACGCTCATGGTTAAAGCATTATTTCGCTATTCAGAAAAAAAGAGTAATTATTAAAAATGAATAATATGATTGCTTCTTGGTTGTTAAAAGACAAACAGTGTATTATTCTTCCTAACATAATATTAGTATGAGTGGCATAAAGTTTTTACTTACCGGGATCATTGAATGTTAACAAAACAAAGTTTTCTATTTGCGATGCAGCGGACTCTAAAACGGCGTCGAATATTAATTTAGTTTTAGATTTCACTTGATCAATTTCATTCCACATACTGTATGTGTCGTCTATTGTAAAAGCAAGGCTCCCCTTCGTGCTCGGCGATTGACTATGCACCCAGAGAATATTGGTAAAAAAAAGAACTAATACACCGCAATAGGCTTGAAGCAACATAATTCACGACCAATTGTACCTAGTGTTGTGGTTACACTAAATATCGTTTAATATACAACGTTTTTTTTTTTTATATTAATAGCTCCACTGTGACCTCAAGTTTATCAGCCACAGTTCTGATAGTTATATCGTTATAAGTAACTTGCAAAAAAATAACGTCCTATAATTCATATTAATAGTTGCATTAATTCCAATTACAGTGTAATGTTTATTAAAAAAATAAACTACCAAAATTAAAACTTAATTTATAAGGTTAAGGATGCAATACGCAGTAAACATCTTTGATTTAAAAATAAAATTACTCATGACGAGATAGTTTTAATTAACGTACGTGTTATTGTAAGAACTAGAAAACTGTAAAAGAGTTTTTTTACAGTGCTGTGATAAACATTTTAAATAAAATTATAGATTATATAAGGATATATTATTAACTCCGAAGTGTGAAGTGTTAATAATGTTATTTAACAAATTACGCACTGTTGAATTCGATGTAATTGAAAGTAATCGGTGTTAACAAAAAAATTATGCTACGTTAAACAGAAACTGGAAAAAACATAGATGTTAAAATACTTTATAAAATATTTTTATTTTTATAGGAGCCAATTTAAGTAAATAGTACCTCTATTTCAAATAAAAAAAAAAGATTTAAGTTTAAAATTTTAAACAACGTTTTCTGTAGTGAAACGTAAAAATTTGTGAGTGATGTATTCAGAGTCGAATTTTAGATCTCCATGTCCTTAAAATGATTGTGTTTAGGTATATAATTTTAAATAAATAGGCTATTTTGTTTTTTATGTCATTTATTTCTTAATACCATGTCTACTAAAAATTATTTAAGACCCTAACAAAACCATGGTTGAATAAATATTTATAGCCGAAAGCGCTTTCGAAGTCCAAAATTGTACAACAGTAGATAAAGCCATTATTGTAATAGTTTTTTTTAATTTCATTCATCCAATGAATTTTTTCGCATATATCGTGGCAAATTACATATTTATGCACATCAACTTTTGATACATCGGGTAGGTTTAGTTGAATAATAGCAACAGAAGCTCCTTGAAATTCGTCCGTGATCACCTGTTAAAAAATATTCCACATGTTTGTTAAACAAATATCTGTATGAATAATCAAGAAGTTATAATTGTATTAAGTTATAAGTAGTTCTTGAATAAACACATACTCGTATTTGAACCGATATATTACGCTACGACAGATAACACCTGCCTCTACATGCTCTCTACGAGCCATTCCGAGCTCTCATTTATTAAATAAAGAGTGTGTCAGAATGTCTTTCTTTTTTTAGATGTAAATAAAAAACAACAATACCAACTAAAACTCGTTTTGTTTATTGTAAAATTAAAGAGCAGTTCTTGAAGTTTATTTATGAAAAACCACCGTTTGCAAATGCGCACCATTCGCTTCTTCGCACTCATTTAACGCGGAGCTAAAATTTTGAATCACTCGCTAGAGCATCGCTCTTGGAATAGAGTTGATTTCTTCAGTGAGTTTTTGCTTCAAAACATTCAGGTTGAATGGCAATGGATTGTAAACTTTTCTTTTTAGGTAGCCCCATAAGAAAAAATCAGCAGGCGTTAAATCAGGGCTCCTCGGTGGCCAGTTGATATCTCCTCGGCGGCTTATCACTCTTCCAGGGGATAGATCGTGAAGAGCAGCTAATGAGTCGTTTGTAACATGAGAAGTGGCTCCATCTTGCTGGAAAATGGTGTTGCGGTTGTAGCCATCCTGGTTTTGCATTTCTATAGCTAAAAAAAGTCCGGATCATATGATAATATCGATCAGAATTAACGGTCTGAGTTCGACCTCGGTCATTCTCAAAAAAATTAGGACCGACATTTTCTTGACTTCATATGGCAGCCCAAACAATAACTTTTGACGAGTGTAAAGGCTTCTGATGCAGTTCTAGCGGATTCTCGGAAGTCCAGTATCTGCATTTTGTTTATTCACGAGACCGTTGATGTGAAAGTTCGATTCATCGGAGAACCAGATGTTATATATAACTCCTTAAACGATTTTTCATTGTCCTGCAGAATTCGACTCGTTTATCAGGATTATCAGGCTTCATTACTTGAACAATAACAATTCAATAGTGGTGAAAATGTAAGTCTTTCGAAACTGTCGTGGGTCGTCCATAACAGACTGGCGAATGCAGTCAACGCTAATGCTTGTTCTTGATGTCCTTTTGACGATTGTCCAGACGATTTGTCCGTCATTGTATTCCCAATCTCTTCAAGCATGCACATGCTTAATTAAATTGGCACTCGGCATATGTTTTAAGCTTGTTAGATTAAAATTTGTCCTGTAGAGACGACGAACAACAGTATAGTAATCGTTGTTTTTATAGAACTGTCGCACGCAAAACGCGCGCTGCGATCTCGTGAATCGATTCATGGCTACTAAACTTTACAAGCCGGCCAAGCGATTGAGACCACTCCTCTCCCCCTGCTACCTGCGGTTAACGCGTCGTAGTCAATTCAAAAACGAAAACATTCGGAGACACTCTTCATAACTTAACCAACCGAACCAAAGTCAGGTTAATACCGCTTTTGATTTCCTGCAAGTGCCGAGGAAGACCGTCAAGGGAGATTTAATGAGTCAAAATCACTTCGAGCCTTCCTCCCCCAGAGGCCGCGGATATTTTCGAACATCTCCTCCGGTACCGAGGGGCTAGTTTCAATAGATTCATATCATTCAACAGACTTCGTATCCTATCGAACAGTGCAACGTAACGTAAGCAAGTTTTATGTTCTATCCTTTTCATTCTTATTTCCTTTGTATTTGAATGTATCCTTATGGAAAACGGAGATGCTATTATTTAACTGTTTTTAAAATGTATGACGCATTATACGTGAAGCAAAAACATTGTTCCATTTTTCAGGGAAATTATGTGGACAAAAAGTATGAAATTTAGCACGGTTAAAGTTTAATAGGAGGAAGGAGTGTAGAAAGCAAATAAATTAAATAATAATATTTTATAATAACGCTTAAACTACATTAAATACCCAAATATCACTACACACACTACCACGCGGCTGGGGTGGGCGATTACAAATGAAGGTTAAAGGGCAGTCGACACTATACGTATAAATCTAAAGACAATATCTACATAAAAATATGTCTTAAGAAGTTAATCAAACACGGACGATACATACTTTTAAATTTTAACTATTATTTTTTTTTAGAAAAATAAATAAAGCTAGAGCTTTAAAATAAAATTTTAATTCCTGCTGCAGACCATAAGCTGTGCCATCAAAGCTTATAGCTACACTTGCCTTATACATTTTCCTTTTGCATCAGTTATTTAAAGAACAATAAAGAAAATGTTAAACATGAACGCTGCCTTGAGTAAATTTTTTCATAGGTAATTTAGGCAACAACAGAGTTTAAAAAAATACTTATATAATATGACCGTTTTTTACATTCATTTGAATATAAATATATATTAGGAGAGTAAGTGACAATATATATCAATAATAGCGAAAGGATTTTCTATTTCAAATCGTATTCGATTCAAGATAGAAATGTTTTCTCCATCATTACAAAGTTTAGTTAGTATAGACCAATTTTATAATTCAGCTTCTGAATTCCGGATTCGCAAGCCCTGATTGTAATGAAGCTGTAAAAGTTGTCAAAAAAACTAACAGTCTATATAATTCGAATCTAGCATTTTATTAATATTACTTTGTAAAAATAATCATAAAATCACATCACCTTCCATAAGTAAACTGGCACTACCATTGTATTACCAGCTTTGTCTTTTATATACACAGTCTTGACTCCCGAAGTTGTAGGCAACTGAAGATCTTGAGATGTTCCAGTACGAATATTTAAATAAATGTTTTTCTTTGCTTCGTTTCTTAATAGTTCTTCTAATGCATCCCAATTCTGGAAGCAGTTTTCTTATCAAAATTTTAAGTTGTAAATATGACAATAATTCTATTTATAGTTTTCATTTATTTATTTAATCTTTTAATACTACATGTAGAATGAAAAGGGCGGACTTAATGCTCAAATGGCATTGTCTCTCAGTCACATCTCACGGTGTGGAGAGACTATTTAGAAGGTAGGTGAAATATTTAATTTGGACAAGAAAAAGGGAGAAAAAAATAAATACTAATTATCTACAAATACCTATACAGTCATAAACACAAATAAACATATGTATACATTAAAAATATTTGATATACTTAATCTATCGGTAGTACATATATTCTATAATAATAACCACTGGGTCCTAGGAGCGAACAAATAAATTTGTTACAATGCGACATAATAATACGAATTATCGGTTAATGTCCCTACCGGCCGCTCTATACATTAATATTTTTACACTGCCGGTAGGCAGATTAACAATCAACAAAAAATAATCAATCAAAACAACAACCTTACAATATTAAAAGTGTCATTATATTATCTTAAAATGAAATATAAGAGAACATTAGTGTAAGAAGAAAAAATAAAATAAATAAATTATTGATTTGAATATGACAAAACAAAAGACGAAAATAAGAAATTAAGACTGCAAATTAAATTTCTGTTTAAACTGATTATTTCCCTGATGTCAAGGTGCATGCAGTTCCAGAGCTGTGTTGCTCGAACAGTTTATGAGCTAGCAGAGAACTCCGTGAAATGGGGCAAAACATCGATCTTATTAAAGCGAAGAGCGAAGAAACCTATTAAGAGAAGAGGAAATGTTTTGAAAATGGATCTTAAGATACAAAGGAAGTGTTTACGTTAAATTGTCGACATACGCCTTTGTTTGACTGAATGGGTGATGTGGTCTGGTGGTACTGTTATTAAGAAGACGCTCAAGCTTGTTCAAAAGTATTTGGGGCAGAGTTGGGTAAAACACATATGCATAATCAATAATGAGTAATATGAGTGACTGGATTCGCGTGATTTTAGTATTAATAAGAATGAAATGCTTATTGTTATACAGCTAGGAGTATTATCATTTGTAATAGTTATGATATTAGTTTTACAAATTATGTTACACAGATAAACAAATTCAATGAGTAAAATATGTAAATCAATTCGGAAAATGAAATTATTTGTAATACTTTTTATAACATATACATATATTGTTATACATAGTATAAGTTTGAAGTAATAAAAATAACTGTTACAAGAAAAGTTATGCAACTTTGTAATATATAAGAAAACATTTTCAAGAGTTAATAATAAAGTTCTTACTTTCATATTATCGGAGTTCCAATGTGGTATGATGTTTAAGTAACTATAAGTTAATATTTGTGGAAAACCTGGTGGTACATCTTTCTCATTTACTAACTGCCTTGCGGTAAAACACCAATCATTTTCATTATGAAACGGCGTACCCAAAATCAAAGAAATGTCGTTCTTTTGTTTTTTGCAATCATACATTTCACTTCTGTTGTATATTACCTTATCTTCATCTAACCATGTTTTAATTGTTCCAGATTTTACACCAGCTGCTGCAGCCGTCAAGGAGTATTCAACATAGAGTGGAATTTTTCGTTCTTTATGAAAGCATACCTTGTATACCTCAAGAAAGTCCTTCACATAAACTCCTATCTGATAAAATTCTCCGTCATGTGAGTTCACACACGCGGTGTCCATTTTTAAAATATGCGGTTGCAAAGGTTCTTTACATTTTAATTTTGGATAATCCAAATAAGTTTCTTGTATTTTAAATTTTTTTTTTTCTATACAAGTAGCTTTAACGTCATTTCCAGGAAACTTATTAAATCCACCATGACAAAAAAGTTGCACGTTTTCATTTTGAGGTATAGCTAAATGCTCATCTTTAATATAAAAACTATTAAATTGGAAACTTAATGTCAGGACAAGTGGATGATATCTATCGAAATCTGTTTGTATATTTAAAAGACAATCTGAAAGTTCCGATTTTCTGTATTAGAACATAATGGTTTAAAAGAGTTTCTGTGTAATATATTTTTTTTAAGTTATCAAAATCACAATATGTGATCAACTTACCATTAGCTATAACAAATAAAGTCTTTTCAATTTTTCCAAATTCATTTTCAACAACACACACATATTCGCCGATGCTACTAACTTTTTTCTCAAAGCAATGTGTCATATCTTCGTTATCTATTCTATTTTTGTTAAAATACCATGTAGTCTGTGTAATGCAAAAAGTTATAAATGTAATGTGCTAAATATGAAACTAAAATTTAAAACTCTTTCTGTTATAGTTACAGTTATTGACGATTATAATTGTTTAATGTCTTCCATAATGTGATAGACAAATGCTAGCTCACCTTTGCTTTTGGTATTGCTCTGTTCATACAACTCAAGCATTCATTATGATCAAACAAAAATGTTCTAGTGGGTTCATTAAAAGTAAATCGTGGTTTTTCAGCGACTTCGACATCGACAGTACCAGTGTAGGACTTGAAAGCATTGCTGACGCGACATTTGTAATAGCCATGATGTTCTCTTTTAACGTTAGTTAATATTAACTTTCCATGTGCGATAATCTTTCCACTCTGAATAAAAATATGATTTATTAGATCTTATAATAATTAATGTTGTAAATAAAATCATAATAAATAACGTTGCTGCATAGAATTCAAAGTAAGATCAGAAAATATTTACACCTTGTACCAGCGTATTAGATCCGTATCAGTATGGGCGATGTTGCACTCAACTTCTTTAGTTTGATTCTTTTCAATAAAAAATGTACTGATTTTACCCATTTCAGTAGGATAATCTGTGAATATTTTAAATTATATTAATAACATAAAAACAACAAAAATGCGTATTATACATAAACGTCTTTCAAAAGCTTCAACACAAATTTGGACCTCATGTATGTTTTTCTAAATAAATGAAACTTATGTGTCTTATCTTAAAAGTGAAATTTATATTGTTAGTACGAGGGGTTTTCATTAAGTAGTGAGAAGGATATACATACTTTTTGGTAAGAAATAATATAAATATTGACAGACACAGTTTAGATTGATACTAATAAAGTAAATAATTTTAAATTTTCTTTCGTTTTATTTTTCTTGATCTTGTTTGCTTAGTTTCGGAACGTATTCTTGAAAATAGAGATAATTGAAGTTCATACGGTAATTAAGTACCTGTGCTTGAAAAATTTTGTTACGGAGCAGATAAATCAAGACTTGCAGGAAGCAGTTTAAGCGGGGAAGAACTTCCACAATGACAACCTACACTCGGGACGCCCTACGACAGCAGTAAGAGATCAAGTGTTAAAAAAGTTGAAAAAAAAAATGTTATCTGATCGTCATGCTACTGTTCGTTTTAAAGCTGATGAAGTCAATATTTCGATAGGGAGTTCCATAATATTATACTTGACCATTTGGAACGAAAAAAGTGTCAGCGCGCTGAGTACCTAAAATGGTTACGGACGCGCAGAAACAGACCATACTAAGAACTCCACAAAGCTGTTTAGATTTGTTACAACAAGATTCTGACCGCTTTTTGGCGCGATTCATAACTACAAATGAAATTGGCTTTATCATTATGATTCTGAAACGAAACAACAGTTCATGACCTAGAAGAGACCGTCATCTCTAACACCTAAGAAATTTAAGGCAATTCCATTCGACGGCAATATTATGGGCTCTCTTTTCTGGGATAGCCAATGGATAGTAATTATCGAATACCTCAGTCATGGAGCTACTATTACGGAGATTTAAAATGCAGAGCAAATAAAAAAATTGCGTGATGAAATAGGCGAGAAACGGCGAGGAAAATTAGCAAAAGTTGTTTTGTATCACTAAGATAACGTCCCTTCGCACAAGTCCAAAGTTGTGATACCTGCCATTGAAAATTCTGGCTTTGAATTGATGGAGCACCCACCGTATTCACCGGACCTTGCTCCTATTGATTTTTATCTCTTTCCGTGGTAAAAGAAGCAGCTCAGCGGTCAGAAATTTGATGTTTATGGCGCAGTGATCGCTGCTGTACACGATTTTTTAAGGGATCAGGATGGAGGCTATTTCGAAAAGGAATTTTATGCTTAGAAAAAATATATGCAAATAGTGTATACTCTTAAAAGGTGACTACGTTGAAAAAAAATAGCATTTAATAAAAAAATAACTGCATCTTAGTCATTTTCACTACTAAATGATCACCCCTCGTACATTTATAAAAATTATTAAAAAAAAATGCATACTATGGCTAACTCTGTGGCGTTCTACCCGCGTGGTTTCTACCCGCTTGTCTTATAATGCGAATGTTCTAGGTAAGGTTTTAGGGCCACTGTAATAGTGGAGTATGACTAGCTACCACTCAATGTTAATTTGTTGTCATTACAGCACTGCTGTGTTCCGCCATTGAAACGGGTAAGAGTCAAAAGAATTCTAGGTGATCACACTTCACCACCTGCAGCTTCATAGTCACTGAACATCAGGTGAAATTGAGTAAAGTGTTAGCCCCTAACCGATAAAAAAAAGAAAAAACTTACTTTTTACGTTTACTACATATTTACCGAAAGCTATGCCAAAAATGTTTCCTGCGGTACATAAGTAAGTCCCAGCTGATGACTTTTTAATATTTTTAATTACTAAAATGTCATCTATATCAACGGAGTACCATTCACTATCTAAAATCATAAAAAAAACTATATTGAATTCGTTTCAAGACGTTCAACAATCTAAAATGTCTAAATGAAATTCTAATCTACCTGTGATAAGGTCACCATCTTTTTTCCATATTATTTTAGGTTTAGGCTCCCCAGTAACTAAACACGGTATTCTTAGAGCCACATCACCGTTAACAGCTAAGATGTTTTTCACATTTATTGTAGGTATTACAATAGGCGGTGCTAGAATTTCAAATCAAAGTATAACAGGATAATAGGATATCTAACTATAGAGATAGGTAAAAAATTATACTTCTTTATTGAAAAGAAACATCTGTAATGTTACCTAGACAAGTTATATGCATATAAATCATTGTTTTAATTTCTTTCATTGCATTCCTATAATAAAATATATAGTTTAATACATTGCAAATGTATCTGTCCGAAAAAATATAGCATTATTACGTCAAAAATTATAAAACATAGGTTTTATTATAATTAAACTAAAACAAGTTAAATGAATATAGTGAACGAAAAATAAAGGAAAATAATTACCGCAAGGGAACACAGAATAAGTTAAGTTGATATGACCTCCACAGTTTTCTGCAGTGCAAACGTAAGTACCTTTGTTAATTAATTGAATAATTGGTATTTTCAAAGACCCTTCGGCTCCGAATTCCCTGTAATAAATTAATAAATACATGTTATAAATTTGCCAACATTTTTATTTAATGTATGTGAAGGACGGTGAAACAACAAATTGATGCTATAGTTACAAGATTGTGTAGGTATTACTAAATATGAGTTGCTAAACTTTAAACTTTTCACCCAGTTAGGAGAATCTACAACTGACGTGCATTTTTTCCGAATAAGTGACAAATAATTTAATTTTTTTTGGGTCTGTATTGCACAAATATTAACTAGGTACGTTAACTAATATTCATCGACGTTTCGGCATAGTATAAGGACAGTTCCCCAGTGACAGACAATAAACACCAAGCGAGGGTAGGAACTAGAATACTCGTATAACGAAGACGACGCTGAGTTACATCAATCTACCTCGCGACCACAGCCGACACAACTCGCACCGAATCGTCGAGAAATATTAGGTATAGTACCTAGTGAATTTTTATGTGATGTAGACCCGAAGAAATTTAAATGATAATGTATACAATCGTGTAATTTTAAATTCGTTAGTAACAAATATTTTTGGCAATTTCTCTTATTCTCCTTGATTATCATCTGAAGATACGTAAGACAACAAGATACGTAAATATAATATAAATTTATACACACAAATTCTGATAAATTAAAATATTCTATTTAGTTTTTGTGAAATTTAGCATGCGTATGAATAACACAAATAAAAGTAGTCACGAATAAAATAAATAAGTTGTAATAACATATAGTTCTTAAAAATCCTACCAATCCTTGTGTAATTGCTTAACCGTATGTGTACCCGTATTGTTGATAAAGGACCACCTTATTTTTGGTTTTGGATATCCCTTGACCTCACAAGTTAAAATTAATTTGGTGCCCACTTTGATATTTAAAGAAGTTTCTTCAGGAACATCTACAGTAACTGGTTCTATAGACAAAATGACATTGTAGCGTTAATTAAATATAGAAAAAAAGAATCTTATTCAAATTGAAAATACTAGAATTGCGCTTTCCGGTGTATATGCGTTTTGTTATTATGTTTTAGAGAAGCGCAAATCTGTCTCAAAAAATAACAAAGTTTTCTGTTGGATTTTAAAAATAAAATCTATAATTGAAACAAAATATCAGGTTTAACCAAAATTATTTAGAAAACAATATAAATTGTGCAGTAAGGTAATAACAAAACACAATACTTTATATGAACTTACCGCAAACTGAGATATTAGCAGTTTTTTTAATGGAACCTAATTTATTTCTGGCTTCACAGGTATACAATCCATTTCTTTCAACTGAAACTTTGAAACTGTAAAAGAATATCGCTATTACTTATTATTTTAGTTCATCTACCAAATAATTTTCAATTATGTTGACTTAGCATAAAATAAAAAAAAAGGAAAACCTGCTACTTTTTTTGGATTTAAACATACAGAAGGCATACTTTACTGTACCTAGCCATCGCCAGAAAAACGATAAGATATAGCGAAAACATTTAAGAAAATTACTTAAAGTTTACATGTTAGATGCACTCATACCTTATAGTTTTATTTCTGTATATACGATAAGGATACACATCTTCAATGATCGTTTTATCCAGAAACCATGTTACTTCTGGGGTCGGTGCTCCTTCCACTGGACACGGTATTGTAACTGTTTGCCCAACATTTTTAACGATTTGTTCAAATGTCGTATCTTTTATTATCGGGCCATCTAAAAGAATAATTTTAACAACTAAGACGTCTTTACAAAAAAAGGATCATCAATTTACCTCAGCATATGCACTAACATTCAACAAATAAATCAACGATATGAGAGTCTACATCAATTTCGTTTCGTGAAACACATTTGTATGTCCCAATCACGTCAGACGTTACATTATCAATTAATAGATTTTCGTTATACTTATGGGGAATCGGATAAAAGTATTCCTTTTTTTCACTTTTGAATAACCACTGGATGGTCGGTTTAGGATAGCCTTTCAAAATTCTGAAATGAAATATTTAAATTACAATGTTTTCATTATCACAAGTTATTTGTATGTATCTATAAAGTAAGAAGTTTAAATTTCTTTACCTGCACCGAATGTAAGTACTTGATCCTTTTGCAACGGACATTTCAGTCACATTTTTATCAATCATTGGTGCATCTACAAGACCAAGTAATATTTATTCAATGTTATCCAATTTCATAAAACTAAATCTTATAACGCTACTTACCGACACCAGTAACTACCAGTTGCATATTATAAATATATCTTTTGATGTCGTTTCGTACCTCACATATAAATTTTCCAGCAAATTTAGGCTTCATACGCTTAATGTGCAAAGTGGATCCATCAGGTGAAATATTTATATAATCATCAGTCTTAACCATTTCCCCTTTTTGATACCAAGTAATAATAGCGGGAGGATTTGATTTTACTTTGCAGAATAATGTTTCAGGTTTGTCGTACGGTACACTTTTATCTGCAAAAATAATAAGAGTTTATAATGTACACATTCCGAAACCTGTGCGAAACTTAATAGCATTTAAACATTTTTACCTTTAGAAACATGGATTACTTCAAAGTAGGTGTTTGATTCAACATTAAAGATTTTTTCATCATTACCGAGATTGTTTCGTGCTTTACAAGTAAAAGTGTTGTTTGTTGTGACTTCATCTATATCTAATACGGTAATATACTCGTATGGAATTCTTCTTGGTGAGACCTAATTAAAATGAATAATTTACAATATAACTTCTAAGTGTATGTTAAAATTCTCTATTGTAGTGTGTTTATTATTTTTGAAACCTTGAATATCAAAGTGGATCCATACTCATCTTCCCATACAATATCAGGTTCAGGATAACCAATTACGCCACATTTCAATTGCAAAGGTTTACCGTAATCAGACTTCACTTTTCTTTCACCAATGATTTTAACTGTAGGCGCCTTTTTTTCAATAGTATCTGACATAGACAAGAAAATCTTTTCAAAACAAACCCGTAATTCTGTAAGATGCTCATATCTATAGTAAACAAACCTGATTAACAACAGGTCTGTATGCGCTATTTTTAGGAATCAATAATTAATATTTCTGAAGAATAATGTCATATTTTTATTGTAATTAAATTTATTTTTAACGCTTAGCTTCTTTACCAAAATTGCCAGCTATAAAATACCTTATATTAGATGTTTCAAGACTAGATTGGATGCAAATATCTATTTCAGTTAGGAATTATTAGATAGGATGAGTGGAAAATAAATATTATTTAAATTTTATGATGAGATCATAATGTCTCATGTATTATTTAAATAAAACCACGAAACCAAGGAGAAACACTAAATTTTAAAAGTAGACAAGAAATAAACAAAATCTTACCAAAATTGATATGTTGTGGTTCCACTGGTGAAGAAACCCGTTTTATCGTTTCCTCTGTAATCTCATCGCCTGCTTTTATCTAGGTGAAATGAAGAATGGGAATATTACGGATAGGGCATCAGATATTTTTAGTAAAATTTATGTTTTTTTTTTTACGTGGGGGAAATGCCTTCTCGGAGGCAAAAGCAGATTATGTCGGACTTGCTCCGACTAAAACCCCCACGATGATCCATCTTCGGGGCTTTTTTTTTGGGTCACGGGAACGCTTTCGCACACTTCCGCAACCCGGTTGGGTGCCTCTTCGCTTCACTGTGGGTGACCAGGTCACGGTTACTAAGCCCCTCTGCCACGACAATTCACGTTATTTATGCTAATAATGTACAACCGAGTACTTTATTTATACAAACTTTTGAGTAACTGAAAACTGTAAAACGTTAATTGTATTTACCTTTATTTTGAAAGTATCTTTTGGAGGAAGAATCGGTTCAGAAATATAGAAATGATCTTCGGCATTTGTAATTCTCATAGGTTCTTCCAGAATAATATTATCTTTTAAATCTAAGATCTGTAGCGTTTGTAGAGTTAAGTTCTTACCATTGGTACTGAGTTTAATTGCTACAAATGATTTTCGATCTGAAATGAAAGAGCTAATTTTTTTAACGTATCTTTGTCCAAAGTTAAAATTTTAAAATATTTACAGAAATTTGCGCTTTCGTAAACAATTATTTTTGTATACTATTGCTTCGAATGTAACATCATGGTTAAGTATAGTTAATCAAGACTAATGATATAATTAAAACACAATCACAGCAGAAACTAAGATATGCTTTAATAGCTCTTCAGAGATTTCTTTTACCTGCTATGGGACGATTTGTTGTGTCCTTCAATGAAGAAGGTTTTATGACAGAAAAGCCATATTGAAAAGTAACTTTAGATGAGCCATATACTGTAACTAATGTGTTAGCTTCACTATCTACTTCAATATCATAGCTTCCTGGTTCTTGGTTATAAAAGGTAACAATCTGTTGAAGAGATATGAAAAAAAAATTATGTGATTGAAAAAGGAATTGACTAAATTACTTTTTGATATGTGAACTATAGATATAATATCTTGTCCTATTGTCTATTGATAAGTTATTTCGTTTTATAAAATTTATAAGGTAATTTCTATGCTTGTTTTTATCACTTACTTTTACTTTTGTTATATCTACTATATCCTTCGTTTGGACTTCATTACCGAATTGATCTTTAATAATAATTGAGGGTCTAGAACCAGTCACGGACACCTCAATCACTTCTATTCCGCTATCCAATGTAATCTGTAAGCATTTAGTACTTTTATTTATGCTTAATCCTGGTGGGGTTATTAAAGTGTTATATCTACTTACATTAACTTTCTTTTCTTCTTTGGCCAAAAATGTTCTTCTAAATATTTCAGTTTTTCTTACTTTAACTGTGCTCCTCACATAATTTAGAATCTTAAAAATATAATGCAAAATATTATACTTCTAAATACAAAAGAAGTATTAGTGACTCGGTAGAGAAAATTTGTCCTCCGCCATTTAAAATATAATCGTTTAGTTAATAGATTGACCTTATGGATGACAAATTTTACTATGACGATATATAATTTAATTTATAACATTAATATTTAATTTAAGTTATAATTAACTTTATATCTCAATAAAAAAATATACATTTACAAGAAACAAAAATATTTTTAATAGGGAGAAAATAATAATAATCGTAACACCTCTGGTATTTTGTTCTTTTTTAAGTAAAAAATTTCACCGCCTGTCTTAGTGGCTAAAATCTCATATAATTTAAAGTTTTGTTTAACCTCATTTGGGCATTTTACCTCTGATATTAGAAAGGTTATCTGAAACATTAAAAAGTTCATCAAAAATTATAATAGTATCAATGGCTGCTGGTGTAGAAGTAAGAAAACGTATATAAAAAAATGAATTTGCAAATTATAATAGAATAAATTAATAAAGATTAAAGCATTAATAAAATAGTATAAATTTTGTTATTCACCTTGATATTTGAATCCAAAGCTAAATGTTTGACTTTTTCTAATTTTTCGTAATCTTTGGCAGTAGCGTCTGTAAAAACAAATAAATAGGAAAATGGATAACTTGATCGAAGTCCTAATTCTATTCCTGACATTGCCATTTCGGGGCAGTCTCCTCCACCGAAAACTTTAATACTGTTTAATGCCTTTTTAAATTCATCTTTTATTTTAGTAATTGTACGTACTTGGTTTTCTGAAAGTTTAAAATTGTCGATGATATATGGTAGTTCCTTGTTAACGCTTTACTTTCAATTGAAATATCTCAGTTATACTTCGAATCAAACTCGATCGTAAGGAGATTACCGAAGAATTATTAATTATTAATGTTGTCTTATCACAATATATCTTCTTGATTTTGAAAAGCCAAAGCTGTTCGTGATAAATTTAGCCTTATTCTCGTTTACAGATGTGCACATACATTGCACTATGTTACGGAATTCAGCGTATTTTGGACATTGGTTCTGAGTTTTACATTGTTTAATTATAAGATATGAAAATGGAAAGCGATACCCTCATATAGTTGTAAATCAATATTAAACATAATATTTGTAATTCGCCTGAATTAGTAAAAATTAAAAACTAAAATGCTAAAAACAAAATAACCATTCAATAAATTCATTTAATGTATACATATTTATTGTGATATTTTGCGATTTTTTTTCATAAGAAATATAGTTGTTTAAAACTAAATTGTAAAGAAGGCAAAATGACTTTTGTGGTCTAGTGCTGGAGACTGTTATTTGTCTACTTTCGAAAATTTCGAATAAGTACGTATCAAGTCTTAGCTCCTACTGTATTCATTTAGTAACAATAGACTATTAATATGAGCGGAAATTTTGTTATCAACGGAAACTGGGATAAAATATAATTTTACATAGTAAAGGTCCAGTGTCATGTTTAATTACTATCAATTCGTTGCGCTGGATACCTTTACTCAGTACTGATAACATTTTTAACTCTAAATGATCATACAGAGTACAAAGTACTCATATATTTTTTCATCTTATAAATGATTTAGTACTCACTGTTATGGTACAAAAGGGGAAAGATTTTTTCGTATACATTCAACTTACCTGGATCCTGAAACGTTACTATAATAAAATTATCTATTTGCGATTCATTAGATTTTACAACTGCATCGAAAATTTTCTCCGCGTAGTATTTTATACTATTTATTTCCCTTTGCATCGATAGCGTGCTATCAATCACAAAAGTCAGACTGCCCTTGGCTTCTGTTTGACAGTAAACCGTCCATAATAACGTATTTAAAACAATAACTTTATAGCACAGTCTGCAAATCATGGCGTACGATAACTGAATGTACGAGACACGTTGGACAGGCAAGTAATACATGAATTATTTATAAACGAATGAGCGTTACCGGATATTCAAAAGAACGCTACTATGTACATATATAGTTCGGTCAATTTAGAGTTAATCATTCAATTTATCAAAAAATTTATATTACGGTCAAGGAAACTGAAATTGTTAAAACATTTACTTGATTTAGTTTTATTTTCGTACTATGTATATAATCGAAATGATAAACATTTGGCCGCTGTTGTAAGTAGAGTGTTAGAAACCAGTTTATTTAAATTAATAAATGTAATAAAAAGTGAATAAAAATGTTTGGTTTAATATATCACAAATTCACGTAAAATAATAGTAATAGACGTCTCCTTTTAAGCAAAACATTTACTTGTCGCAGAAGAAGGCGCTCTTCAATGTCAAAATTAATATTAAACTTCAATTCATGAAATTATATGAAATATAACATGTTAGTATGTATAGGTTTCACTTATTTTAGATGAAAACTAAGTTTGAATAGAAATTATGCGCACGCTCAAAATCTTCTATCATTTTTAGGGTTATTAGGGCTGAATCTTTTTTTTCTTCCTGTTTTTATTGCAAAACTAAACAAAACAGCACAAAATTTCAATAAAACCAGGAGATTCAAACTCATCCATTGGTTTCTTTTGTGGACTAAGCAGAAAACTATAATAAAGTCTTTTGAGGCCCCATAGACAACCTTCCCTGCATGCACCCAATGGCGGCGACAGCTAAGGTCTTACTGCGGTGCTTCTTGCTAGACAATAGACACTAGCGACCGAGTGACGGCAGTATAACCATATACCTAACCGAGGAACCATTCAGGAGACTTTTCAGTGACTTCGGTTTGTAAATAACACCAGTTCATTGCAGTAGGCAACGTTAAGCTGCTGCACTAATTTCTCCTAGAGAGATTAAGTGTTTGTGATTATCCTCAATGGTATAATTTATTTATTCAAGCGTTTATATGTAGAACTTCATGATTCAATAAAACAAAAAAATTAAGTTGCTAATTTCTGCTTTTCTTAATCGCAAATATTATGACTCTATTACAATCTTAACGCCTTTTACCTCTACTCGTGGTATCTTCGGGAAATATACGCTCGATAGCGCAATGTCATTTTTGATTTTAAATGGTAATGAGTTATATTATAATATTAGAGCAATATATATAAATATTAGTGCAATGCCAACCTGATAACACATCATGGACAAAGGTATATTCTTATAAAGTAATCTAATCGCTTTTTACTTGTTTTGTCTGTCTCGTTGCTTTATGGTATTCTTAATGTATATTTGTTATCATTTATTGGAAAATACATATTACTGACTACAATTTCAAGCCATGTTAAATTATATGTACAATAACGTCAAGTGGCGGCGGATGCGCTTTCACATGTTTATGGGCAAAATGCAAAAATGTAGGCATAGCGTTACAATAATAACAGGTTTAAAAAAAATATTCTGTAAGAAGAACAACGAAGAAAGGAGATGATATAAACTATTCGTTGATATATAAACATTATATGTAATAAAAATTTTATCAACGAACACGTTGTGAAAAAAAATAATTTTGTAAGCCGTATATTTATGTTTTGAAATTTTAAAGCGACATTGTTAAGACATTCAATTTGTTTTTTACAAAATTTTGGAGATGGGTTTACTCACAGCTCCCAGAGAAAATGTCGATCAGGTTTTTTATATTTCAATTTACTATTCCTAATATATATTATCTATAATAAAGATAGTGACTGAAGTAAACTTACATGAAGAAGGTTAAAGATTACGACTTCATTATAACGAAACGGTATAAATATATATGAGTTATAAACCAACAAGCCCACTTTCCTGTTAATATCAATAACTTTATTTTAATATGCGAATAACATTGAAAGGTTAAAGCATATATTAATCTTAATGTTAGCAAGTTTAACATAAAATCGTAGGACACACAACTATTGTGAAATCAATTATCACCCGCAATATTTGTATACCGAAAATCCTTTTTTTTTTCAGTAGTAGGCTATAATTTTACTTCAATTTCACCCGATGTCAATTGATAATGAAGCTTTAGACGGTGAAGCACGCTCGCCCAGAATATCTTTGGCTCTCACATGTAATACAGGAATGATGTCATGGTGACCTATTAATATTAATGGTAGTAGCTAGACAGGCGGATTCGGAGACTGTATCATTATCCGAATCCACTATTCCTGAGGCGTGGGAATCAAACTCAGGCCCTCCAATTTACAAGCAAGCGGTGAACTATTGATGCACGGGCAGGCAGTAAAAACCTTTGAAAAGAAAAGTATTCTGAAAGTTGCGTTGCGATTTTTGACAAAGAAAATCTTTCGCTCCGTATGCACAGCTGTTACTGTCTCGAGCAATGGAGTACCACTTTCCCAACTTTCTACCTCATCTACCAAAAAAATTATAGCATAACACAGAATGTTCGTAAATTAACATGTTAAAGAGTAAATGTATAAAAAATTATCAATACGGATTTCCTTTTCCTTGTACTCATATCCCACATGGCGAAGATAGAGTTGTTCCAATGCAACTAAGTACAACCTAATACTTAGTTATAAGGTTATCTACATCGTACGAGTCAATGACCTGTGTTTTACAATCGGCACTTATGTACGAGGGGAATAGGGTTATAATTCCTCAGAATTCTAAGTCTAGATGAGTTTGTTACAAGTTCAAATGTTATCGTACATTGTGCAACATTTTAATGCTCGGTCTTTAAGCGGAATATTTGCACAAATATAACTTAATTAATATGTTCCTAACAAAATAAAAACTGTTCTTATCAATACAGTTGTAAAAAAATATATCTTCCGTAAATTTGTTATTAAAGAACCGAAACTAGATAGCAATTTTTCCATTAATAGTTGTATCTCCTGTCACCCCAACAAGCCTTTGTATAAACAATGATTTAATAAAAGTCAAACTAAGAGAACCAACCTGATGAACCGTTCCAATATTCTTGATTTACGTTAACATGTACTTTTATTTTCGTTGATAACGTATATTTTTAAAATAGCAACAGTACAGGCTTTAATACGTATTTTCAGACCATGATAAAAAAGATCTTCATAATTTGATCATTGTATTTTTTACACATTGCCAACCTTAACTTTGTAAAATACGAGTAGTGCTCCTACATTGACTATTCTTTTATATTAGACAGAGTTTGATATTATATTCATCATTTGCTTTCGACAACAAATTATTATATAATATAGAAAAAAATATATAAAAAAATCAATTAGCTTGTTTCAGCCCTAACAATCACATAATTTAATTTTAAAAGTTTTATTATTAAGATACTATGGATGTAATTTTTCGTTAAATCTTGTAAGTGTATAAGTATATTATCTCAAGTGCATTACTGAAGAAAAATAATCACGCATCTTTTACTAAGCTTTTCGTTGTACTGAGTGGAAAACTGTTATTTTCTGTCATCTATATGTAATATGCAAACTCTACTGTGCTCCAGTTTGGAGGGTACCGCAGCTGTAATACTAATTAAATTGGTCATGCTTGGTAAATATTGTAACGCCATAATGTTTCGCCAAGTGTATCATCATTTATAGATCTTTTACTTGTAATTCGAAGTATTCCGAAATTACGTAAATAGTCAAAGAAAATAATAACAATAATGAATTATTAAATAATTCACAATTTTACTAGCATAGGACTTCCCATTAAGAATGAATAAATACTCCTATAAATAGATAAACTGTACACGGTTTTCTGTTTCGCGTCATTTAAAATCGTGTAACATACTAAAAATGTTGATTAATTATTTATTATTTTTTTTGGCAACATTTGTGGGCGCTATTGAAAATGGGAAGAAAAGTTTCACTATTGTTTTAGACACTACAGTATCGATGCGCGAAGAAATTAATATTTTAAAAACAAATATTGGATCGGTATTTGGCAGTAATTTAACTGGTATAGATAATTATATATTGCTGCCATTCAATGATCCAGGTACGTTCTATTGAATTTGTAACACATTGTCGACAGGTGATGAAATAGAAATTACCCTATCTTGTCGTGTATTTGTCGATAAACTCTATACGGCACAGATTTTTTTTTATTATTTTAAAATGAATGAGTAGAGATAAGGAACTGAACAATCGTGTGAAAGTTTATCTCTCAATAGGCTTGAGCTTCAAATGTCAGAATAACGGACTAATCATGGGCGAGCGGCGACGACGAAAAGCCTTAAAATCGGCTACCGGTCGATAAAGTGTTGAGTGATATCATTATTATAGTCATCGTTAATAGCGTAATGATTTGAGTGCGGTAAGCGAATTTGACGATGTATACAGTAGTGGCAGAACCAAGTTTCTTTCGACTATTTAACTACTGTCGTGAAATCATCTAACACAAATGAAAAACTCAACAGAGGTAAAATTTGAAAGGTATGTTCTTTGTGATGTATAGTTATCCACTAAGAAGAATATTTCGAAATTCCACCCCTAAAGAGGGAACAAGTGGGAGTTCCAATTTCAATTAAACTTTATTGTCCAACCCGATGGGCTTGAGAATACAAAGTTCTGGTATACATACTGGAGGAGTATTAATCTTGGTATATTGTCATGAGTCCAAATTTTTGTTTTATCCTTAACAGGAAGTTGCCTTTATATTTTTTCGAAATAAGTAATATGTAAGTATTCTTTAATCTTCCAAATTACTAAGGCTACGAAAAAAAAATCATGAAAAAATGTCACTAGGCCTAGTGTTTAATTTAAAAAAATTCACACCTAAAGTTGCGGGCTAGTAAAGTCAAAAACTCAAGCTGAAGATTACAAATCAATGTAAATAAAACTATTTTTCACATTTCAATTATATCATTTGCAGGATATGGTCCACCCATAATTATGTCAACACCAGTACAATTGGTAGAAGTCGCGAATATCGTGGAAGTGGGCGGTGGTCGAGATTGTGCTGAAAACTCTATGCCGGCAGTGCAACAGGCATTGTCGCTTAGCAAACCAAATTCCTATATATTTCTGTTCACTGATGGGTTCACAAAAGTGAATAGCGAATTAAAGTCTATTCAAGAGTTGTGTCACAGCTCAAATAGTCAGGTCTATTTTCACATTGTACCTTTATTTCTTTTTTTTTTTATTTTACTATTATTCTTTTAACTTTAAAGACAAAATGCATGATCAGATAACCTCATCTGGATCCACACCTAAGTAAAAATAAATATTTAATTTTTTCAGGTCATTATTTTTCTTAGCGGTAAATGTGTATCTGTCAACGGCGAAGAAGATGTTGGCACAATAGACACTTATTTTGATATCGCTCAGTCATGCTCCGGAACAGTTCTACAATTCGATCTGTCTACATTTCGACAGGTGTAATTTTTTAAACATTCAACATATAATTACTAAATTATAATGATTTTCGGTTTCTGCGAGTACAAACAGAAGTTTGTTGCAAGATATAACTTAGTTTTTTTTTGGGGTTAAAACATTTTTGTATTAAAACGATGTTTCAAATGTAAGTTGTACTTGACGACTTTTTTAGTTGGACATTAGCATTAGCTCCATTAACTCGAATGAATTTTGTTACGTCTTACAGATAGCATTAATTATATTTATACAGAGCTATGCCTGACAGACGCCATTTCAGCGCAATGGGTTAACTTTGTCTTTAGGTTCTGGGATTTCTTGTTCTAAGGATAAAAAATAGTTAAAAACATTTTTTTGAACGCAAATGTATTTTTGTATTATTGTAAAAATAATGTTGTTTTAAATTTATGGATAATATACTTGATTTTTTTAGGCTTTTAAAGTAATGAAAGGAATAATGAAAAATGAATGGAACGAAATTACGGTTTACAAAATATATATTGGACCCATGCAGTTTACAGTAAGTACCTATGATCGGTGATCCAGGCGTTTAATATATTTATGTTTCTATTATTATGTTATTTAAAATATGTTTAATATATGTATTTATTATAATATTAACCTATTTCGTTAAATGCGTTTACAATAAATATGTACGTATTATGCGAGTATGTATGCGATACAATAAATATATACTAGCAGGTAAAATTCTTCTAGATTCAGCTAGCATATAATAAATAAAATATTTGGTGTAACATAAAATATTAATAAATATTTAATCGGTTATTTGGCGTGTAACTTTTTAAATATCCACACAATATAATATTTAAATATACATATATATCTATCAGTGTTGCTAATTATTGTTTGTAAATTTATAGGCCAAGTATATTTAAAGACACGCAGTGTTAGAAAAACATTTGATGCAATCTTGGCACCTTCCTAATGTCTTCTATTAAATCACTAAGTTGATTTAACATGGAATATATTATAGTCAATTGTTTTTTAAACTGAAAGTTACTCTTAACAGTTTAATTTTGTCTAGAAACGGAGAAAAGAAGAGTAGTTATTCATTTTGGAAAACGAAATTACCTCTGAAAACTCATTTATTACAAATTTATGGCAGTAGAATTGTAAATGATAAATCATATAGTAGATGTGTGTCATCATGTAGTATTATAGATGATATATGTTATTAGCATATTACTTACCATGAAAATTTACTAGTTTCCAGTAGATAAATACACTAAGGACTTAATATTGGTCGTTTCTGGCGAATATCCGACAATAGAAATAACAGACATTAATGGTCGATGGCCTACCATGGAATATATTATGAACACTAGACAGTCTAAGGTAAGTTGCTAGCTCTTACATTAATTTAAACAACAAAAATACTTTTAATATAGCCATACAAACAATAATCACCAAAATTATTATAGACATATATTTGGGAAACTTACAATGAATTTATCTGACTCAATAAGGTTTTTTAATTGACATTGGGTTAACCTTTAACCTATATTTAACATGATGTTAAGAGACAGATGGGATCTTAGATGGTTAAGAGCGTATGCTCAGATTACTTAGGTCTCCTATGTGTGCCAGAATATATTGGACATTGGAAAACGATTTCTTCAATTCTTCACATTTTCCAAGTATTCATTTAAAATGTATGTGTTATAGACACATGCATAAAATTTCATAAAACAATTGTTGTTCACACTAGTGACAAACACGTATTACATAAGTATTGCATTGCTAAATTTTAAAGAATAAGAGGATCGCTAGTAAAACTTTTTTCAGTTTTCCACATACCATGAATTATTGGAACGTAACAAAAATATGTAATTAATAATAATAAATCTTTTTTTTGTTCGAAATTTACAATGACAGCGAATAGTATAGTATCTTTTATTGTAAACAAAACGTCTTATAATCAGCTAACTTCCTGTTTTATCGATTGTTATAAACGCATATATACAGATTTAGAATTAGATTTTTTCGAAGTAAAATATGTTTTACTTGTCGCCACGAATAACATAATAGTTTACATAAAGATTTTTTTTTATGAAAAACTAAATTAATTTTTTAATTAAAGTGTGTTGCCTTCATATGAATTGAATAAAAATCTGTTATTTTGATATTACCAACAGTAACTAATAAATATAATCGAGGTTATTATTACAGTAGTAGTAGTAGTTATAATTCTATAATAAGTATCTGCTGTAGTTGGTTATGCGCTGTATTATTTATTTACAGGTTGTAAAAATCATTAAACCATTAACGGGACATTACGCGGTAAATATATTGTGCCAAGGACCGACGATTGCTACTATTTATAAGAAAAGGCAGCTAGAATTTCATTACGGTTTTTCGCCTAAAATCCCTAGAAGCTTGAAAGAAACAAGTACTCAACCAATACCAGGTGTGAAAATTTGAAAATATAATGACTATGATGTCAGTTTTGCATACCCATCATCAACCACTGCAACTGCATAATTAATATCCAACATGCACGTAACGGATATTAGTTTAAAGTTCTTCGTAAGGAACTCGATTTATTCTCCTCCAAGGAGAACTTCATTATTAGCTTCATCGTCGCAAGTTGGAGCTCTCGCTTACTGAATATCCTAGTGCTTTGTAATAAAAAAAATATCAATTTTAAGTAATATTTGTTACGAGCACTAATAATGCATGTGCAGCAACGGGTAAATCGAAATGGGTCAATTAATTATTTTGTTGTTAACCGCAAGTCATATTAAGGCATTATGTCCGATAATCCGTCACCCGGCGCAAAAGTCTCCGAGATGGGGTTGACGGGTCACGTACTCTGACCCGTCGACCACCGAGAGGGTGTGGGCCTCGAAAGGCTCGAGAGGGACCTGCTCTGTGTGAGTAGGCATTGCTGGCGAAGTTGCAGAAGTGTGCGAAAGCTTTCCCGTGACTTCGCTATAAGCGGAAGATCGAGAACTGTGGGGGTTTTAGTCGGTGCGAGTCCGTCATAACATGTCCTTGTCCCCGCGAAGGCATTTCCCCCACGTAAAAAAAAGGTATTATGTCCGACCGAAAATGGAATTGCTAGTTTTCAACAGTGCTATTTTTTTTCATTACTCTAATTTCAGAACACACGAAATATCTTTAAAAGAGTATAGTCATTTAACGACAAGTTCAATTTAAGAACAAAAAAATTGTATTATAAAATAAATTTTTTTATTGTCTCTATTCTTATCAAAACGACCCAATTGTAAAAATACTATAAAAGCTTGTCAGTAAATTTTTAAAAATGGAACATAAGAAGATGTTTTTATTTTCAGGATCCAATAGCTTCATCTACTTGGAAGTAGCAGAAATATCTATAGTATTGAATTCAATTCTCATAGAAGTAGATGGCAGTGGAGTTAAAAAGATAAATGTCGAAATTGTTGATAGAAGCAATGGTTTATATACAGCGCAAGAATACTTTGCACCTGAAAAATCATTTACAATTACGGTATAAACATTTTTTATAATTTTTTTTATCACTACAATCATCTGCCTGCGGCCATTTACTGTGTACACCGTTTTGCCCATTCTTCGACTACATCCAGTTGTCGCTAGTGGCTCAGATATTCGTTCCATCATATGGCATCCTGCGCTTTAGTTGTACCCGCATTCTTTTCGGTTTCTTCTATGGCAGACATGACGTACGTGCATTTCCTCTGAAATTTGCATATCCTTGTCTTTACATACCTGCCTTCGCGGGGGCAAGAACAGGTTATATCATACTATCGACTAAAACCCCCGCGATGTTACTTCATCGCCAGTTTACGGTAGAGCCACAGGAACGCTTGCGCACAACTGCGCGCACGACAAGCTTTCATCTCTGGTCTTACCTTCAAATAGTCAATAAAGCCCCTTGAGTCTGTCACTCAGACGCCACGGATGCCATGAGGACAAGTACTCGAAAGATGGAAAGAACGATCTGCTCTTAGGCTCTATCTCCGACCGAAATTCAGGCGCGGATGTTAGGGTTACCTCTTCTTTCCCGCAACCCCACTGGTACCGCATCTGCGGTGTGACATCACTTGTCCACTATCCCACGTAAAGCGCCTATTGAGAGAGTCTACCTTAAGAGCATGACAAGAACACTACGTATCTGCCACTCAAGGAGCGACTACAAAGGCATTTTTCAGTAACATTAGTGACTTATCAGAATTCAGAAAATATACACGAACATCCTTCGCATTGACACAAATACTCACCGGACATGGATTTCACAAGTCGTACTTACATAAATATAAAATCACCGATAACGATCACTGTCCCTGCGACAGTCTAACCGCTCAAGATATCCCATATGTATAAAAAGAATGCCCAATATTTAATAATACTAGATCCGAATATATGTATATTACTGCGAAATAAAGAAAATAGAACCATTCAACCTACTCACCACAGCAAAGAGTGAAACAGCTATCAGTAAATTCGTAAAACACGTCGACACAATAGTCTCGAGATTAAAATCCATCAACGGCATCTAATATGAGCCACTAACAAAGGCAACTATATACCTGTATCAAATAGCAGGTATAGAGTTGACCACAGTAAACCCCAATAACAAACACCACTCGTTTATAATACGAGGCAGGCTTCTCAAACCCACCTGAAGTGGCCACCTCAGGCAAGCCGTACACCTCGGACCAGCTGGATTTGTTTCTCTTGGCTTCACCATGGGTCCCAGTTGCTAAGCTCCTACACCACGACTAGGCGAGAACCAGTTCGGAAGAAAATTTCAATATCCTAGGTTATATCTGTAAATTTGGTTCTTTGGCGACGAAACTGCGCCTTCTCCATCGCTCTCGGAGCGACTCTGCTCATAAATTCAGTAAATATACATTTAATCTAATATTAATATATATATAATAGTAGCTTATCACTGCACTAGGACATTTATGAGTAATATAAGTTCTTTAAAAATAAGTTGAGAAATTAATGTCATTTACTGAGTCTCAGAAACTTATTTATTACCACACAAAATAAGCTTTAGAAATTCACGATGTTTAGAAAAGGTATAAATTATTGTTCTTTACTGTTAACTTGTACTGTGCAGTAAATTATTTTTAATTACTTTTGGTCTAGATTTATGGTCGAGATGATCAATATCAAGTCATAAAAGGAACGACGGGTTCCTTAAAACCACAAAACAACGGTAAGTTTACTGCTGTATCTACTGTCTATTATAGTAAAATTATTACGACAGTATAATCTTTTCCTTCTTTGTTATCGATAACAGACTAAAATTTGACCTCAATTTGACAAGATTTTAAGTGACAATAAGGCCGTAGGTGGTAAAGCGTGTCTGACTGCGGGAACACGGCAACGCTGTTATAACATAAAATTGACATTGAGGGTGGTAACTAGCTCTGTAGGTGCGAAGACACCATACCACCATCCAAAATACTACTTAAGTGACCCCGGAATCAAACTCGAGATCCCTATTTTACGAGGCAAATCACTTATTACGGAGGAAGACAAAAACTATTATCCTTAAATCTTTCCAAAATACAAATAGTCGATAACAAAATTAATAAATTGACCCGTATTTAATATAATTTTGACAGGAACTTAAAATTAAATAGCCAATTCGGTAATATTCTAAAATTTATTATGACGTATTATCAATTTCAGAATATTACTTATTAGAGAAAATATTAGGTTGGTTGATTAATCACTTATAGATTATTTGTGTATGTTATTATTATCTATTCTTTCATTATATATCTATATATATATATATAC
>DWQX01001106.1:0-31389 GCA_018245475.1 Pharmacophagus antenor
ATATATATATATATACACAAATATTAAACACTTAAATAAATATTAACAACCAGGCACAGGATAAACATAAATCTTCATCAGTTCAATGTTTTTCTTGAAGGGGAATCCGACCCGCGACTCTTGGTGTAAGGGGCAGGGTTACTACCATTACAACATCGGGCAGTCACAAGTAGACTAAAGAAATATGATAGGTCTTAAAAACTATTTTGATATTTTAATATACATCAAAGCATCTTATAGATGGGGACAATGAACTGAGAGTGAGTAATTTGACTTTTGTATAATACGAAAAATAACTATTTAAAATATTTACATGCTTAAATTTTCTTTTATTGTTAAATAGTTACTTTGAAATTATATTCTTTATTTAACCAACATATTATTCATCGTTATACTGGGTTTCAAGAGACAATTTTCTTTTTATTTTTCTATGTTCGTTTCACTTCGCTTTGCTTATAAAAAAATCCGTATGTCAAGAAATTTCTAAAAGGCAAAGTAAGAACTTTTTATTACTCTGCGGCGACTTTCGAGCACTCTGAACTAAATTCTAGGAGTTTGTTTATACATGCATGATTATGTAACGAAAGATACCGTTACATTTATTGAATATATACATCAGATATTACAAAAATGTCCACATATTACAACGTGTTTCTGTCGAACTTTGCGTTATTAAACCCAAAATATGCAGACCTCTGCGCTTTATTATGTGCTTGTAAAATCGAGCTTTTTAATCCCCAAACAAAAAGATTGTATAATAATATTTTTCCTTTGTCCTTAAATATAACGTTTTAATAGTGGTGATATTAAACATATAAATAAATACTGGTCTTAAGAATTTATTAATATATTAATGAAATGCGTCCGTGGCGCTATGGTTTACCGCTTGCCTTGTAACATTGAGGGGCCGGGTTCGTGCCGAATCATATGTGTACTGGAGTTTGGATAGTGGTAAGATTTCTTGAACTGCTTGTCTAGTTACAATCTGCAATGCCAGTTTGCCGCTTTAACAATATTGTTGAATCACGGTATATATTAAAGAGCCAGTATCATTCTGTCATGGATGTCAGAATCTGATTGATTATTTTATGTAATCTCGTTGAATACATTTATGATATTATTTGACAAGACATTGTACACTATAATACTTTAAAAATAATTCTTTTCTTATCCAGATATCAGATGATGACCGTATGTCCCTAACGACTGCTGTTTCGGACGAAGAGGAACCGGGAGAAAGCGCAATGAATTCACCGTACAAAGGCAAGCAAACTGGGGCGGCGGCGGCTTCATTCAATTGTACTGGAGCTGTTAGGAAAGCCGGGTAAGTTTATACACATTGTATAAAATTTACTATAAACTAATAACTCAAATTCTTCTAGTATATTTACTTACAGGCACATATTATCTGAATCATATTATCACTTAGATTAATTGAAACGCAAAATATTTTTCATCTTTCCAATCACATACCTCAGTTTGGTCAGTGTGTTCCAATACAACTCTCTAGACTTAAAGTACAAATTCACCCAAATTTAACAATAATTTTGATTAGAGGTTTTAAAGTTAATAAAATAACCACACTTTAGGTGTACATACACATACACAGGTATATATAAATATACATACATACATATATATATATATATATACATATATAGGGCACAGACGGCATAATGTTAAGACCTAATGTAGGGTTTTTTAAAAATTGATTTTCAAACAATAATAATATTTCTTTTTAATTTATTTCCATTTCTCTTCACAGCACTACCGTATTCAAGTGAAAATCAGTAATAGTAAATAAACTTTTGATAAACAAAACTCATACTAGTAGTACGGTTCACATAAAGATTTTTCAAAAGAAACCTGGAGCTCTGTCAAAGCACCAACCTTCCTTCGGGAAAGGATTAAGGTGATTGTAAAGAAAGTTGGAAAGAAAAGTGATGACGCTAAGAGCTGATGAGTTTTCTTAAGCGTACAGCGTCCTTTATATTCCTTGAGGCTACAATTTCTGTTTCATGAATCACAAATGACCGGAGGGAAATCTTAGCCGTGACCCATTCAGCCCGGCTGTAACTTACAAGGTTGGCAGGACAAGACAGGATATTTCGCTTCCTTAAGATTTTTTTACCTTCATCCTCAAATGAGATACATATCGTAAGACTTTAAAGGAAAACATGTAATTTTTCCTGTATACTGTTTACTTTTGCTATTAAAACTTATGATATTTTTTTGTAAAATATATTAAACTTTGCAATCAAATAAAATGCAGACTAATTAAAAGTTACCATAGTTAGTAGTTATGAAACTTAAAGAGGAGCCTCGATTAGTCTTTAATTATAGCAGTTCTGCAATAATTAATAAGCATACAGCACTTGTAATCGAATATCATACAACTATAGTACCAATTATCAATGATTTATTATAGTAATATAGAAGAAAATTGTTTTATTATTTCTCTTTTTCGCTTTGACTTTAAGAAAAAAATTTTTTTACCTCTCACCTAAATATGACTACAAAGAAAAACACAACTATTCATTTATTTGAAAAGGGTTCTAATGAATTATTCACAACCTTTTAAAATACATTTCTTTATTTAAAAAAAAATAAATTATCTGTTTCGGAATTTTCATACCATTATTTTAGTTTATAAAAAAAATCTTCACTAAATAATATACGTAATGAAACTTTTAATGCACTCGTATATTTGAAACCGGTTTTATTTGAAGTTCTCTAGAAATGTGCAAGTAAAAAAGCGAATGGAGAAAAGTTTAACTCGGATGAACTGAATACGTAACGGCATCTCGAATTAAAAACCTACTCAAAAGCTGCGGTATTTTATCAAAGTATTCTCCATTAGCGAAGTTACTTTTTGCATAATTTGGTAATTTTCTCGAGCTCTCACAAGGTGGCTCTACCAAAAAAAAGGAGGCTTTACCAATATTGCAAATATTTTTAAATAACCGATAAACATAAAAAGACATTCAGAACAGGACCGCAAATGTTCAATAAAAATTCATGAAGCTTACTTTGAAGACATTGTTTTGAAAAATTTTGGAAGCGTTTATAAGAATCACTTAGAAAAACGGTAAAATACGCAAAGAATATATAGTATAAAACAATTTTAATTTTCGTTTAAACTGAAAAGGTGCTTATTAAAACAAGCGTATGGACGAGTCTTAGTATAAAATATTTTAATTTACTTATGTGTTAGTAATATGCAGTGATCTAAGTAAGTTGAGCAATTTAGAGTCAATAACCTCAAATGTATAAATAAACATGCACATTGTTTCGGCATTCTGGAATTTCATTTTTCCTAATGATTCGGTTTTCCGGTGTTTTATACTTATAAATCTCTAGATTTCATAATTATTACATTCATACATCATTAAATAGGCCAGGATAATATTAACTACCTTAATAATATTTAACTGAATTCCAGAAATAACCTGAATTTCTTTATCGGTTATTACATAAGGACTATCCATATTAAGCTTTTCGTAATGAAAGTACCCAAAATCGATCTATTTACTCCGATTATTGGTAATATGATTGGAGAAAAATCTAAAATACTAATCTAAATGTTGCAAATAAGATTCTGACACGTTTATAATAAACTTATACTAAAGACACTTCTAAGTAAAAACGCTATACGTTCTAGTGACTCTTGTTCACGAACATCACTTGAAGTCATTCGAAAGTGCTTCAGGTTAAATGAGCAATTGAAATCATAACACGGAAACGGTCCCAACCAAGACCGAGCGGCCGTGTTTAATTGGGTCAAAATGCTTACCATCGTGGAAAAAACCTGTAAACATTGTTCAAAGTACACAGTTGAAAATTTTGAAAGCAATCGTTGAGGTTTTTCTTGTAATTTAAAATTAAAATTTTAAGTTAGATTATGATTACTAAACGAACTCCGACAAGCTTTGTAACTGCTTGAAAGATATAATACATTATCCATAATATTATACCGATTAATTTTTTAACCAATGATTGATATTTACAACAGGTTTCTGAGTGTAAAGAAATGGCTGCTGCGTAAGAAACACCAGATCGAACTAGCTCGCAAACGTGGGTGGAAGGGTTATTGGGTCTGCCTTAAAGGCACTACTTTGCTATTTTATCCTTGCGATTCACGAGAGGGTCGCTCGGTCGAGGCCGCACCCAAACACCTTATCATAGTAGACGGTGCTATAATGCAACCTATACCGGAACACCCTAAACGAGACTTCATATTTTGCCTAAGCACGGCATTTGGCGACGCATACCTATTTCAAGCGCCGTGCCAAGTAAGTTACCATGAAATTCTGAAAATATATGACGTAGCAATTCTTCAGAATATATTAGTGTACATATGGTATAACCCCTCCCCCCTCCCCCAGATCGAGCTCGAGAACTGGGTGAATAGCATACATAGTGCATGTGCTGCAGCATTCGCCCGACATCGCGGCAAAACCGGAACGCTCCATTTGCTGCAGGAAGAGATATATCGCCTCGAGAAAGCTATAGAATCCGTGAGTATACTAAACACTCCGTTTAATCATAAGAAAGGGAAACGGCAACATTTAAGTGTCCATAGAAAAACAGAGATACCAAACAGTTTTTATTAAAACTAGTTTTTTAATAAAAATACTCTCAGGAAAATCTGTAGCGTATTGAAAAGGTGAAGGAATACAATACAGGTTCATTCTGATATTATGCACAGCTCAACGGTGTACACTGTGTCGGCTGAACCAACAAAAGTATTGTTTGACTGACACGAATCACTAACTACCTTCGTAAACTGAAATATGGATAGCCCAAATTCACCTCTAAAATACACTAAAGTAAGAGTGAATTTCCATCATTGAACCATCTACCGGATACAACCAAAGCTTTTTCAAGTGTCCACAATGCAGCGAAGCAAAAAGTATTCATCATTTATGCAGATAATTTTATTGCTTTTGCTCTTCTACCCGCGCGGATTATTGCATTCTTTCCATCAGTTGGTGTTACAATTTACACACTAATTATCGCTACTGTATATCTGGGTATATACCGAAATGAAAAACATATTTTTATATTACAAATCTTTACTATATAAATATTTAAAATTAAATACGTCTCTATTGAACTGCTTCAATATGTCCTGAATTATTTTATCAATAATAAAAAATTAGGTTGAGGATAATATTTCAATTATTCATATAAAACTGTTAATTACTTACATAATTTATTGCGTACAATACACGGTGTTACATGTGGCCTTCTAGCAGAAATCGTGCCAATTTCTGACCCGCACAGCGCTACCGCAACACGCATCAAAGCCTTTGTGGCTGCCTCTGATAGCCACACGAACGTAACATGCGAATATAGCTTTAATTTTCAACGGGACTATGAACTCTGCATAGATAGGGGCATCTAAATCAAATACCAGTGTAATACAAGAGCATATACCACATAAGTCACATTCATCGCAATCCCGTTTTGTAATTTAGTCAATATCTGTTTGTATTCCGCAAATAGAACATCATAGAAATACAAAACAAAATAAAACAATTTATAGGAAATATTCGGTCAGTTATTTTGTTGATTTTGTGATAGTATATTTCGAGCGCATTATTTTAACTTTATTTAGTTAAATGAAAAAAAATTAAAAACAAACATATTTCATAGTTAAATCATGTATATGTCTATTTGAAATTAATAATTAAAATTAATGAGAACATAAGTTATTGTTTTAATATATCGTATGACTATAATTCTTAGACGATTGGCAGCCTTCAACAGTTTGTTTAAAACTGAACTTTTTACCACGCACAACTATTACATAAAATCAGTTGTAATTGTGTTTTCATTTATTTTCTGTACAAAATACTTTGAGATAGGTACTAGCAACGGTAACTTTGATGAAGGAATTAAGAACATAGCGGCCTGTATACGGTCATTAATATTCATAGCAATGTGGTCTATACTTAACATGCAAACGATTGCATCTATCATGCCTTAGTTAAAGCCTTTATGCTTTCACAAATTTCTTTGGTACGAAATAGTTATGAACAAAAAATAAGTACATTCTTATTCCTGTCTAAAGAGCTTGAATATAATGAGCAAGCGTATGTATGATGTTTGTATTATATACACACACACCGACACATATATATGTGTCGGTGTGTGTGCTGTAAAATAAAAACAATCTGTATATATATGTATGTATATGTATATATATGTGTGTGACAAAAAAGGGGAAACGCGCTAAGGTTTTTCTCAGTTCTCAAAGAATTATTATTACACATTGAAAGTGATTGTGCATATCCTATTTAGTAAAGTAAATTTGAGTTAGTGTTTATTATAGTCGTGATCGTATGAAATTCCGGATAGCCTTCGATGTATGAATAAATCCATATAAGCAAAGCTTTTAAAATTCAATGTGTTTTTTTTAAGAGCTCCATGAGCATGTGAATATCATTGAAATAAAGTATGGATGCAAATTTTTTTTATGTACACATTTATTTCCTCTCGGCATTTAAAAAAAATACTTTTTTATAATTGTGCAACAAATCGTTTATAGACCGTATAAACGATTTGTTGCACAATTATAGGTAGAACGGTTATGATACCAAAATGTTAGTAATACCAAAGTTTAGTGCATTATAATAAAAACTTAATCAAATGTAGGGATAAACAGTTTTTACTAACAATAATCATATTTACATTAATTCATATAAATGAATTTTAAGGAAATAAAATAATTTAATTAAAATTGTTTAGATTGAAATGTGAATAAAATAAAGATTTGTTAAATTTACGTGTTTATTTTGGTAATAACAAATTATTTAGGACATGTCAATTGTAGTATAAACATTTGAAATATTTTTTTATTTTATACAAGGATCACAAATTAAAACACATGGCTGATCTACAACAATCAGTTGTATCGGATCCGGAGACAAGAGCCCAGCTGGCCGTGCAGATGTTGCAGTGGGAAGAAAACCTAGAGCGCCTACACTGCGAACAATTCCGTCTGCGTTGTTACATGGCGAGTTTGCAAAGTGGCGAATTGCCAAACCCAAAGGTAAAGTGTAAAAACATAATAAGAGAAACATTTTCTCACTCTTATTATAGTAATAAAAGCATACGAACTGTTTTAAAATGTGTACGTATATGTTTTGTAGTTCATTTCGGTCAAAAAACAACGATACTCCACTATTACAAGCTTTGTGCCTAACAAGAACGTCAATAAATCAAGTTTTCATTATAAAGTTATGCGTCTGAATAGTAGCGCAACGTAACACTGAGGTCCCTGTTCCGATTCCGTGACTACATAAGTGTTGGCGTAAGGATCATTGTAGAGTTTTTTTGCACTTACCTGTCTAGCACATTTTATCAATCCTCAATCATAAAACTGATTCTGTGTTCCAACTATCGATATATGAGAACTAAAACATTCGGAGCAAATATAGTTCTCTATCATCGGCTTCATTGTCTCTTAACATCGTTTGAGATTAGGAATTAGCTAATTGCCAGTTTTGATAGATAAAAAATAATCTTAATCTAACTATTATTTTGACAAGAATACACGGAATCACTGAACAAAATAATGAAGATAAAATCAATAATCTGTACACGGGAATTATAAATCATTGCCAAATAATTTCATCGATGTAACAGAAAAGACAATTTTTGGCCTCGTTGTCAAAGCTAACGGTTGCCTGTCGGTACTCACACGGTTAAGAGCAATATCTTTTACACCTATGTCATGCTATATAAATGACCTAGAAATATTACAAAGAAAATGGCACAATTAACCAGCGACACATGTATTTTTTATATTTAATTGATTAAGCGTCAATGTTAATGTCACTGCCTCTCTTACAAATATTCTCCATGCCCTTTTACACGTTTAAGGGTTGAGAATGCTTAAAAATCATTATTTATGTTATCATTATTATCAGCGCCTGTTTTTCGCACCAAAAAACATAATTTGTTATTATGTAAATTCTTACCCTAAATCTTCGTCACATATTGAATTATAGCTTTTTCAAGATTCTTGGGTTTTATACATAACCCATTGAACGTAAAAACTATCCATTTTCAGGATGCACTCGTAAGTAAAATATATTTTAGTAAACATAAAAGTAAACAGTAATTATATTATATTACTATATCGTAGACTATTTAAACCCTATAATATACATACTTTATCTCTGTATGGTTTGAAATTCGCATTACGCTTTTCTTATTGAAAGAATGAGAAATAAATTGTTTTTGTACCTGACAATCAGCAGGGCCCAGTTGAAATAGAAAGCATATAAGGTTACATCACATACTTCCTTCAGAGACATCTTTGTTAAGTGTCGCAAAATCAGTAGCGCGTGTCGTGTACAAAACGGGCTTCGTTTCAGTCGTTGCTGACGCACGTGTCACGCGGTACAAAGAGCACGCTGAACAAATTGGGCGTGTTCACCGTTTCGTCGTTCCACGCGTTCATTTGCGCCCGCTCTCCGTCGCTCCTGAATAACTTACTGGCGGGGCGCGGCGCCACCAAGCGCCGGGCGCCCAACCTCTCGCGCTCCAACTCGGGCTCGAGTCGACGCTCCATGCAGGTAAAGTCGATTACACTTACATAAATAAAGACGCGCTCTTAAACAGTTTTGGTAAAAAAACGTTGCTATACTATGAGAATTATTTCGGATATTGTTATTGCGAGCTTTATATTTTTGTTTGGAAATTAGTAACTTTTTTATTTTACATGTGTTTTTATAGACATCAATCCCACCTTTACCCAACTTTAACTATTTCATATTATAATATAGATATTAAAAACTTTTACATCCATTTCAATAAAGAATCATAAACCGAAGCAAGTAGGTTGAAATAGTTATTTTCCGACCAAACATATTTCAATAGGCTATTTACAAGAAAAAAAAGCACGAAAAGCAGATTAAAACAAAACCATTAATTCTGGTAGTTAAATATTGATTAACAATGGTATATCTATTTTACACAAAAAAAAGAAACCAATAACTGTTTCATTACTTAAAAGCCTAGGCTACTTACTAAAAGCTTTCCAAGGATAACGCTTAGAAACAAAGCAACTTTTTCGTTCTTATAGCGTACTATGCTTTTAAAAAGGCAATATATATTGTTGCTTGAACCGGACAGACACCATGAAACTTAATGTATTTTTCTTGTACTGTCTATAAAGGAAAGCGTATAATATCTTTAAATTAAAAACACATGAATATGCTTGTCTATCAAGTTTTGAACGTAAGAATCTTAAATTCTGGGATATTGTAATTTTTATAGATACTTAACTTCTTATACAGACATTAGCAAGTAAAGAGCCTCACAGTATACTTCCTTAAACAACCTTATATTAAACGTTGCCTCGCTTAAATGCTCCCTCTGTCATCAAATTACAACGAAAGTAGTAATAACAGTAAGGGCAAAGTGCTACTCATAAACATTGCTGCTTTGAAACAAAATGTAATATTTTGTATATTGTTGGAAACGTTCACAGGCGTACTTAAGTAAACGATACACTACATCCATTTTGTCGTACTCAAATATGTATGCGCTTTTAAAACATAGTGCATTGCAATACTTTGCTTTAAATAGCAATTAATGGGAAATAATGTCAAGTACTTTCAATTAGGTTTCCCTACAAAAATATATTGATTGACTTTTTTGGTTATACATTTCAATTAGTGATAAGTTGCTAAAATGAAATGACTAAAGATTTTTCTATTTTAAGTGACACTTCTTCGTGCGAAATGTTAATTCATAAATGTTTTACACGTGAAACTAAAAGTAATTAGAAACCAGTGAAAAAAAATCAATTATCAATGTATCTTTTAAAAAAATGTAATTTTATTTAACCCTAATTTATTTATATTTTAATATAACTTAATAGGTTTTACTTTGATAGCTAAAAACTCGAAGTTTTAGAAGTAGGGTTCCAATTGTCACACTTTGGATACGGATCCCTAAAAAATGGTAAATCATTTCGTTCATTCGCCGCGGCCACATTTCGCGTTTACGTCATGCTTGTAACAGATGTCGCGTGAGGAGAGCGAGGCGGCCGTGCGCGTGTCCTTGCCAGAGGGTACGACCGCCACGGTGGGGGTCCGTGAGGGCATGTCCGTGGAAGAGTTTCTCGTGGCCGCGTGCGCTCGCCGCTCCCTTAATTCGTTGGAGCACTTCGTGCGAGTGAAGAAGCGACGCGACATGGAGGACCACAACTACTTCGTGCCGCACCGCAGTGACCTCATCGAAACTTACGTGAGTAATAATAATAATTTTATCTCCAAAAAAATTACAAAGAAAGGAAAGGATCGCATTCGCGCAGGATGGACATCAAATTTAACTCTATGCCATAGAGTTTTATTTGTGATTAAGATTTGATGTTAAGTGGTAATGAAGCCATAATTGATAAAGAGTGTATGCCCAGAATACTTCTGGCGTTCCCATGTATGACGCAACACAGCAATGCTGTTATAGCGGCAGATTGGGGATAGGGAGCTAGCAAGGCTCATTTGAAAAACATTACCAATATCCAGATTACACCACACTTGTGGCCCGAGAATCCGACCTAAACCTCCGCGTTTCAAGGTAAGCGGTAAACCATTGCGCCGCGGAGGCAGTCAAATTTTATCTTGTAATTGATACATTCCATAAGGTATACTATAACAGCTATGATCGACTATATGACGTAACGACGTAAAAAAAAAGACAAACTTTTTGAGTTTAAGAAATGAAAAGCTGTGGTGCAATGGTTCACCCTTCTGCCATGTAATCTCTGCGAGGTTATGGATTCCATTCCCATGCCACAGGAGTAGTGGAGCCCAAATGGAAAAAGAGTTTTCTGAACTCGCCTGGCTACCTACCCGCAATGTCAATCTGCCGCATTTACAGCATTGCTGTGTTCCGGTGGTCAAACGTGTAAGCCAGAAGTATTCCAGGGGAGCACACTCCACCATTTATGGCGTAATTTTCATCTAACATCTAGTGAAATCGAGGTACTTGACCTTAGTCGATAGAGAAAAAAAATAATACTTTCTTTAAGAAAAATTAAAACAGATTTCATTGTATATTTTATTAAATTTTTGCGGCTCTGTATTTCGTAGATATTTTTAAGATACCAAACCACTTATTTCTCGACGTGTCGGCGTTAGTTGCATCGAAATGTCGACATATAGTCGAAACAAAGCTTGCAGTCGTATTCCGCATCTTATAAAAATCTAGGCGATATAAACCCAAAAAAAAGTTTCTAAAATGTGTGATAATCGCATAAGTCTAAATTTGTTAATATCACTGAAATTAATATGTTATGATAAAGTAAACGTCAGCAAATATAAAATCTTTTCTTTAAATTGTTTAGCCACTGTGAGGTCACTTAATAACAGCTTCCTGTTATAATTTTTATCCTAATGTTAATTAATACACAAGTTACAACACGGTTTCATCAGATTTTAGTTAAGAAATGTATTAAAAAAAAAATACTTCGTTAAATTTGCGAATTCATCTTTAACCAGTAATAAATGTATTAAATAAGAAGGATCAATAACAAGAAACAATGTACGTTATAAAATGGTGTTTAAGTCAATCTTTTTATTAAAAAAAACCCCAAGGTGCAACTCTGAGCCGCTTTTATTGTAAATGTTATAGTACTAATATCAGTTAATATGAGAAAAAACATTTTATAGATCTGTATATCAACACACAGCTTAAACCGCTGATCTTAGAGACATGAAATTTGGAGAATGTATTCTTTATTACATGTAGCTATCTATTAAGAACCCGTTTTTGATATTCCACTTGGAACGGAGGCGAGAGGGTTAAAATTCTGTGAATCGACAAACTAGTTAATCGCTACAAGAAGGAAATCAATCTAAATGTAAAATATAAAAAAATTTCACGCTCTGAGAAAAAGGTGCGTGAATGCATGGTTTATTTATATAATTCATTCAATGAAGACTTAATTTAAAAAGTACATAATGAAAACGTTAACGGCCACGGAGGACAGGCAATTTATTTAATGACACCGTCCTGAAATCGTTAGAGACTCCGGGGACCAATTACATGAAACGTAATTGATTAAATTACACTATGATGCGAAAAAAATTAAACCGAATCTACATTTACAAAGTTTGTACATCAGTTTGTTAAAGAAGTTAAAATATAAAACAACAGATTTACTTCATGTTTTAATCTATCATTTCTTATCTTTAATGTCTTTTAGGTGCAAGTAAGCATATAATCATAAAAATAAATAACTTTCTTATATCTCTTTGTGGTAACACTTCGCCTCAATTTAACGTGATAATTAACAATGAGGCCGTAGATGGTAAAGCATAGTTTAACAGAATACTCTGGTTCTTACATGTATTACTGTTGGAACATAACAAGGCTGTTATGGCGGCAAATTGACATTGAGGAAGAAGCTAGGTGTATTCGATAAAAACCTCTCACCAACTAAAGTCTACTACTGGCGCCAAAATCAAACCTGACCTCAAATTAATAACGCAAGCGGTAAACCACTACGCTATGGAGGTAGTCGGTAGTCGTAGATAATAATGTATACATTTTTTTATAGTTACACACACATGAAGTAGTTGAAGTGTGTGCCAAGATCCTGTATCAAGTAGAGCTGCAAAGAAACACACTAGAACAAATGTGGGGATTTAGCGTGGAAGCAGAGCTGATAGAGAACGCAGAACGGCAAGACGAACTGTGTTGCTACGTCAGCCGTGTCGAAGATAAAAGCGTCGCAATGCAAAACGGTATTTACCTAATCTTGCAATCGCTTATTGAACACAGATTAAATTAAATATATACTTTTTGTTTTTTAAATCAAACCATAAGTTCAATTTCTTTTTCTTTATATTCAAATCATAAATACAGAATGTAGAACGTAATTGCACTTTTTGTCTTCTTCGTGTTTTATAAAGAAATTCAATACTACGTTTGAGTTGCAATTATTGTCTCCTTTGTCAGGAATAATCAAAGGCGACGAGATAATGGTGATCAACGGAGCGATCGTATCTGACCTAGATATGATGTACTTAGAGAGCGTATTACAAGAGGAGCTATCCCTTGTCATGATGATGAGGTAAGTTTTTTACAACTTTTCGCATTATTGCCTTAAAATTTTTCGACCGTCGTCTAAATTTACCGTATATCATTAATCATCTACGACAGACGCGCTCATAAATGTCGTTTTATATAATTCAGAGTGGAAATTGGTTCTATGGAAGTAGAAAAAAATTAGACTAACTTTCGCTATGGATTGTAGAAATCTAATAAAACGGAAGTTAAGGTGGCGGTCGGTGCACGACGTACCGAGAGTATGGAAAGCATTCGTAGGCATATCTCGCCCTCATACACCTGACCTTTTGCGACCGCGACAAGTTTACTGAAGCGCTCGCTGCGACCTACATACACCCTCGCCCTGCGGCCCGCTCCGACCGCCACCTGGCAGGGTGGCCGTTCTGCACCACACCACACTGCCTATTGTGAGAGACCGCAATAAAGCCTCCTGACATATACACGTCGCGTGGCTTAATATATCCTGACAAAATAACCACCTCGATATATTCACTCTCGTCACCATGTCATTGTTCTGAACTGTTCTGTCGACAAAACGTACCCGCGCATGCTGCAGACAAAACAATAGCTTGATAAAACGCGGTAAGTTTGTGGAAAATGTTCAGCGCTTTTGTTCCTTTTTTATTAGTTCATTTAAATAATCCAACTTGTACGATATAAATTATAAATATCTTTAAGTAATTAAACTGTTGAATTTTCACTTTTTATGAACGTTATCGCAACATATAAATTATCTATTATTTTTCTTTCATTACTCTTGTAAATTAAGACTTCACATTAATCATCTAAATGTACGAGAGTTTGTATACGTTCATCACAAAGTTATGCTTATTACTAGCCATTTCGTAATAATTATTAAGTACACACAACATCAATTTATTATTATTGTTTATATGGACATAACACTATATTTTTTAAATTTTAAATTTGATATATTTTGATATAATTTTCTTTGAAAAATATTTTATTAAGCATACTTACATTTAATTCAGAAAGTTATATTCATAAATAATTTTTCAAACAAAATGTTATCATTCACACCTAGTGTACCGAAAATATTTTTTTACATTACATAGCGCCTGACCAAGATCCTACTTAATAGTAAGGAGAGACGTACTCTATGATAGTAAACCGTATTAGAATATTTTACTTGTAATATTTATCTGTTAAATGTAATAAAAAGAATGGTGTACACAGATCGTCACGTACCGAACCGCCCGAGCTAAGCGGCGTAATGCGCGCGGCCACCGACGACATAATTGATTCCCTGGTCTGCCCACCGCCGCCCAGCGAGCCGCCCGTCATCTCTGATGACATGATTTCCGGCCTCATAGTACCCGCGCCGGCCTGGAGTAAGTACAATATGCATAAAACCGTTCTACATGATTATACCTACACCATACACCCATCCCTTACCATGGGTGTGTACGAATAACAACCCATAGCTTGTACCTACTGACCTATAACCTACTGACTCGATGTGAGTTCAAACAATTAATACCGATCATTACATACTCGTACATTAAATCAATATACCAATCCAAACAGTAGCAGTATCCAATTAAATTTAAACCGAACTCAGAAATTGAAATTGTATTATTTTGCATAGTTATTTTGGAGACGACGATTTAGAGCGACGTAGATTATTTTAGGATTTCCATTTTGCCTATTCTGCTTAACAAGCAAATCTTTAATCATTTTTTATGTATTACTTGGCATGATGTTCCAAAATAAAATAAAATTAATGTGGCTGCTAGCCAACAACTTTATATTGTAATAGAAACTGTATCATTGAATGTAGTCGTGAAATTTTGGAAGCGAAATGAAGTGACTTCTTTTTCATCACTCACTTCGTTTTTCACAATTTTAGTATTCTCAATTAACATGTAATACCCGAAATATTTTCTTAAGTGCATAACTGAATTTAAAATTGAATAACATTTTATTACGTGAAACAAAATAATTAATGTTTAATTATAAAATACGTCCGTCAGAGACTAGAAAAGAGATTGTAGTATTCCAAAGATTGAATGTATTTCGATCTTGAACTTACTACACACTTTATTTATTATTAGTATTTTTGGTTAGAAGTTAATGGTTATCAAAGTATAATTATTTGATTAATATGTTTATAACAAAAACACATATTTCGTTTGCTTTATATTATTTATGAAGAACCGATATTTCACATGGAAATGTTGATTTAATCGAAGAAATAATGTTTTCCCCACCTATTGTCTTGTCTGTTACGAAATAAAAACACTGTAAACCGTGAAATGCTATTCGTGATATGGTATTCTGCATGTCATTTATTATTTCTTTCATAATGCTCACTTTTTATTTACGCGAATTAACATAATCTTGTCAAATACATGAATAGAACGTTATGAGTATAAATGCTGTCAATACCTACCATGGTCGGATAAAAAATGTTAACAATATTTTATTCCAATGCGTTATGTATTCCAGTTTTTATTAATTAACTGAATTTAATTTGATTTTCTTTTTCATTAACGTTAAAACATTACAATTTTAAAACGTCAAACATTACAATAAATTTTGTTTGGGAATATAATACAATCTAATACAATTTTAAATTTTGCAAAAGGAAAAGAAAATAAACTGGCCGTGCTTTTGACCCTAAACTGAACAAAAATAAATAAAAAGCACTCATGTGGGACAGTTGAAATTCGTACTCACTTAGAAACAAGTAGACACTCAACGCGGCCTCAAATGAAGGCCGTGACCCTTTCCGTGGGCTATTTGCTCGTGCCTGCTGTTGACGTACGTCGACCAAAAAAGCACATTGTGTCACTCCGTGTCATAAAGCGAGCTCCATATGAAAGATGTAATTTTCTCTGCTACCATACAGTCTCCACTGTTTCTAGTAAACGTTGTGTGTCTTCGGAGACTTGTACTTATTCGAATTCGTTTAGCTTAATTTTTCACCACATTTGAACCATTTTGTCAAGTACAAAAGATTAACCACGTGTTCCTACATTCACTTATACTGAAGTAATCAATGGTGTATTTTTTCGCTTTTATGGGAATGACAATAAATGACAATGTGTATTACATTGTCATATAAATATATATTTTATAATATATATATAACTTGGCAATAAGTCGACTTTATAATATAAGTAAGAATCTACAAGTGAATTGCTTTCTACGTTCATTGTCAAATATTACAATTGAATAATGAAGGGATTTACGTGGAGACAACTCAATTTATACGAAAAGATTTTCAAACCATCCCCATCGTCCATATGATTAAAATTAACATTTCCAATTGCATCCTCATCATCTTATAGTTTAGCAAGAGTAGTATAGCAATTTATAATTACAATTATAGATGGCTATGTTTTTGAACCTATATCTTGTCAGATTTAAAATATGGTAATACTATTAATGTTATATATTAAATATGATGTTGTATTTCATACAGGCAAAGAACTATACAGTCCCGAAACAGACGCACACGGGGATTCTTCGAGCACTGGACCTCCTAAAGTTAGTTCTAGAACTAACTCATTCGAAATCGAAAACCTTCTTAAGGTAATTAATAAATTATTTTGTTGTTTGGATCTTTTTAGCCACTTAATTATTATTATATAAACGGTGTGTCTCAGTAAGAGTGCACTTTTGATTTTAAAATAAAAACAAGTCTTTTATGATAGAGTTTTGATATTTTTATTGTATTGTAAAGAAGACATATTCCGATTAAGTATGGAATAAAATATCCAGCAAATTACCCTCACGGCTCCGATGACCAGCCATTACTCTTTTCATGAAATTTTCCATGACTTTTGCACAGCGATGTGGCTGTATCTCACCGACGACGCGTTGGATTTCCGATTTGAGCTCAGGAATTGTTTCGAATTTATTGGCATAAACCCAACATTTCACAAAACTCCATAGAAAAAAATCGCACGGCGTTAAATCGCACGATCTTGGTGGCCAGTTGACATCAAAATTTCGTGAGATAATGTGTTCTGGAAATCGTTGCTGCAATAAGTCAATTGTTTTATGCACAGTGTGGCAGGTTGCGCCGTCCTGCTGAAATCACATGTTTTCCAGATTCATGCCGGCCAGTTGAGGCCACAAGAAGTCCGTTATCATATTCCTGTAACGAATGCCGTTCACAGTCACTACAATTTCGGCCTCATTTTCAAAAAAGTAATGTCTAAATACGCCGCCTGACTAAAATCCACACCAGACAGACTCATTTTGGATGCATCTGGATTGCATGAGGATTTTCTGAGTCCTCAGTATTCACGAACTCATTCATATAAAAATGCACATCATCGGAGAAAATGACTTTTTTCGAAAAATTGGTATCGACTTTGCTCCATTACCCATTGAACGATTTGCCGGCGCTTTCCGTGGTTTGAGTTCCTGAGTTAACTGAATCTTGTACGCATGAAGATGGAGGTGTTTTGTTAAAATTCGCTGCATAGTGCTTCGTGAAATTTGAAATTGTTGAGAACGATGACGAATTGATGTTTTCGGCGACACTCTCGTTTACAGCAGCAATGTTTTCAATAGACCAACCGGTACGTTGACGCAAAGGATTCTTATTATCCATAATCGACCCAATTTCCTAAAATTTTTTGACTACTCTTCGAATGATTGACACATTAGGTGCACTTCCTCGGCTGAAAATTTTGCGAAGTTTGCGAGCGGTTTTAGTGTAACTTTCCCCATTTTTGTAATGAGTTTTCACAATTATAACGCGTTGTTCTTTCGACAAGTGCTCCATTTTTAATAATCGCTATAAACAGAGGTGACAGCTGTCAAATTTCAGAGATGCCACTTGTATAAAAAAAAATCCAATTTTAAAAAGTGCACCCTTACTGAGACACCATTTATTTAGCGCTGGACGTAAGTTAATATGCTATGTCCAAAACAAAGTTATCCTTCTTGAGGATATTCTATTACGTTTTAGGAGTAAGATAGTAAATTTTATTTTCGCAGTCACATTAAATCTCTAATCACAGTAAATCCTGAGACAAAAATCCAGCGTGGCAGAAATGCTACCACTTGCTTAAAATCAACACAACACAAGAAAGTTAGCGCATTAATATCAGACATGCTTTGAATAGAATCATTTAGATGGAATTAAATGCAACTTTTGGATGACATCGCATATCATTATCACGGCAGTTATACGAAAAAACTTTCTGTTTTCGTTTAATCCAATCCAGCAGTTGTGGTCCGAATTTGAGATTTCGATGGATAAATAATCGCATAATCCTGACTGTCTCCCAGAAGGCAAGGTATCTTTTTAAATATTTCCTCTAATACAAAATAAAGAACTTAATAAGAATATAGAGGCGACTTAGGCGTAAAATTCTTGTCAAAACTGTTCTTCACATGTTACAAATAATTAAAGTAATAATTTTTTTTTTTTCAAAGAGTGCAGAACAAGTGACTGGTTGGTGCCGGTCACCAGCTGACACTCGCCGCGGGAGCCCCACGGGCAGCCTGGCCAGCGCAGCGGCGGGCACTCCATCGCGACATCTCTCAGACGCTGACAAACTTCGAAAGGTCCTCCTAGAACTCGTCGACACAGAACGCGCGTACGTTAAGGTACGTCAGAATTGAAACTATCAAACAATTCTTAGGATTTTTTATTGGTCATCGAACTTAGTGATTATATACACAATTGATAGATAGATAGATAAGCGTTTTTTGAAATAAGAAGGAACACACACAACATAGAAAATAACAATATATATGTATGTATATGTGTGTAAAAGTTTATAAAATTGAAATAATACTTAATAATAATTAAAACAATTTTAGCCCCCCACACCTGCTTAATATATACAAAAAACATGTGGTTAAACCTTTTCTTACCCTGTGCACAATAAGCTTAAAACTTTTATTGAACATGAATAAATGCACAGGTAACTGTGCCGTTTAAAAACTGACACTGATTATAACTTTAAGGTAAATTCAAGATATTAATACTCTGTTCTAATTATTGATTTGGATATTATTCTTGCAGCACCTGAACAACTTACTAGAAAATTATTTAGAGCCGTTGAAGAAAGAAACGTTTTTATCGAACGCTGAAATTAATGCTCTCTTTGGTAACATCCAAGAAATTGTTACATTCCAAAGGCAATTCTTACAAAATCTAGAAGAGGCCTTGGAGTCTGAACCCAATTTCCATCATTTTGAATTTTCTAATCAATTCAAAGTATGTACACGTATCATATTTACATAGATATAACTATAAGTAAAATTATTCCTAACGTTTACATTCTTTTCGCAGAATGTACTTTTTGCAGTTGGTAACGCATTTCTGTATTATGTGAATCATTTCAAACTGTACAGTTCATTCTGCGCTAGTCACAGCAAAGCTCAAAAAGTTTTGCATCCAAGTAAGTTCGATACTGGTACTATAAAGATAAATTGAAATCAATATATCACGACATACAGTGTTCGTTATCTAATATACTATAAAACAAACTCCTGTTTTCATATTAGACGAGGGTAATCAAGCTTTACAAGAGTTCCTTTCTGCTCGTAACCCGAAGCAACAGCATTCATCAACTTTGGAGTCTTATTTAATTAAACCGATTCAGCGGATCCTCAAGTACCCATTACTACTACAACAATTAAGAAATTTAACTGATGTTAATTCTGACGAACATCTTCATTTAGTAGGTAAGCATAATTTGTAGTCCCAAGGAATTTCTTCTAAGTTTTTTTCTTATAACTTATCTGCATTGCTTTCATGTGGATTATTAATAAATTTTTCGATTTTATTAATGAAAACAATAATAAGATATCGAATTAGTGATATTAAATTATGCCTACACTAATAATTTTTCATAATTTTTTGATTATATTACCAAAACTTTATTGATCTTTTACAGAGGCTCTGAAAGGGATGGAAAAAGTTGCTGAACATATAAATGAAATGCAAAGGATTCATGAAGAATATGGTGCTATTTTTGATCACTTATTTAGGCAACACCAGAAGTCTTGCAAACAACCTATAGATCTCAGCCCTGGTATGTAGAACCTGCAAATTAGTAACACTATTTGATATTGTTATTTACGAACCAATAATTATTATATTTATTTTTTAGGAGATCTGTTATATTACGGTGGTGTAGAATGGTTAAATATTTCAGACTTCTTAGGAAAGATTAAGAAAGGATTAGAATTACACGCTATGTGTTTTGTTTTTAAATCTGCTGTAGTCTTCCTATGCAAAGAAAGACTAAGACAAAAAAAGAAATTAATGGTAATATATAGTTTCATTAACATAAACAATTTATAAACATTTTTTTGGATGTGGCAATATTTATTTATCAAAAAATGCAGGGCGTATCGTCGAAAAATAATTCCAACGAAGTCGAGATAATACGATATCAAGTGTTGATTCCGGTAACAGAAGTTCAAGTACGCGCCTCGTCTGCCAAAGACATGGATAGTCACTTCCTCTGGGAACTTATACATCTCCGCAGCCAACTGCAACGGCGTTCCGAAAAAGTATATGTATTATCTAACAGGTACGAATGAGAATTCTTGTTTTATCGAAGCACCAAAACCAATACGAATGAACGAACTAAAATAATTCAAAGAATAAATAGAAAATCCACTAGTATATAGATAATAATTGAGTAGGATAATAATTGAGAATTATTATCCAACTAATAATTATAACTTTGGGTTTTTTCCTTTTCAATAAGACAAAGCTTAAGGGTGAGGTCATTTTGATAAAATAACGTTCGACGAAAAATTCTTTATACTAATATGCGTTTTCTTTTTATAGTTTGTGACAACATTATACCTTTTGTTTCAAAACAGTAAATGTAAAAATTATTATCATCAATTAATTATGTACCAAATTTCCACGGATTCTTAAAAACCATAACAAATCTTCATAAGCCTTACGTTAATAAATTTAAACATGTCTAAAAATTAATTTCTACTTAAAATTACAACGAAATATCTGGTCTGGATCAGGTTAAGATTCTAACATATCTAGATAAAATAATGATAACGACTGACCTATTAAATTTCATTTTTATGATCGGCAGTACTGCAGACTTCCGTAACGCTTTCCTGAAGACGATCCGTCAGATCATTCGCGAATCTGTCCGCAACATGTCGCTGCCAAGCTCTCGGCCTGCGCCGACGCCGCCGCGAGCACCGCACACATTAGAGCGCGATCGTGAACGCTCGAAGCACCAGGTGAATTGAACTTTCTTTGACACCGAAAGTTTAGCCCAATGCTGAACAAAACAACTCAAGAAAAAATAGCATCTGTATAATTCTGTATATAATTTGCCTGCGACATCGTAATTTACAATTGGTGGAACTCTGGAGTCCTAAAATTGTTAGTAGCTTATTAATTCTTTGCCAGTTTTCCTATTTTGTGCTCCCCTAACCGTCCCTAATATTTTTTACCCCCTACCCCCTTTTAAGTAAAACCTCACCCTATACTAATCTCTTTTAAAAATCACATTTTTGGTACTTACCCTCAATTTTTTTCTTTTTTCCTCCGGTTTTCTTGTCCGTTGGGTGTGTATTAACACCACACACACGCCTACACTCGAAATCCGGTGAAAGTCTTGCAAAAAATGCAAAAAATATCGCCCCCCCGTCCACCCGTAGCACATCACTGAGGTGGAAATTTCCCGCCATTTCAGAACAAGAATTATACAACACAATAGAAAACCAAACTCTAACAATATAATAAAATCAATGTATTAAAATAATACTTTTTGACGACACAATTAATATAACTTTTTGCCCAAATCTCACAACAGAGAATGTAACAGTAGCCAAATTAAGGACACAATCTTGGACTATCGGCGTAGTTTCAGTTTACTTAGAAAGCGACAAACCTATTGTGCCATACTTAAACATCATTCAAGCTGCCGTTAAAAGGGTTGGACACTGAGAATGTGATAATAGGGGAGACGTGAATGCATGGAATATGTGGTGGGACAGTCAAGTAAACGACAAAAGAGGAGTAACGCTAGGGGACGCTCTTGATGATCTGTAGCTCCACCTCCTGAACTGAGGGACTGAGCCCACTTTTGACACGATCCGCGGGGGAAGAAGACTCACCAGCTGCGTAGACATCACAACATGCTCGACGAACCTGCTGGGTAGAGTCGAGAACTGGTGATGGTCTGAAGATGTCACTAGCTTGGATCACCGGACTATTCCATTCGACGTTAACTTAGACCATTCAATCGGAACAGATATCAAACGAACAACTAGAATATACAATACACGTATAGCCAAATGGAGTGAATTTCGCGCAACACTAACACAACTATTGAAAGACAAACAACTTAACAAACTTAGGAAACAGGGAAAGGAAGACTATACCCAACCTAAGTCCTTCCGACCGATCGGTTTACTCCCGGTGCTGGGAAAAATGCTCGAAAAAATCATTATCTGAAGAGTCATGTACTATACGGTGCCTGTAATCAGCCCCAAACAGTATGATTTCCTGCCGCAACGGAGTACTGAAGACTCCCTCTATGTTTTGATGAGACTCATAGAGTCCCATCTAAGAGACAAAAAACTAGTAGTCCTAGTCTCACTCGACATAGAGAGAGCATTCGACTCCGCTTGGTGGCCAGCTTTTTGCTGTAGGGTGGCAGAGACCAACTGTCCAGCGAACCTGAGAATACTAATTGACAGCTACTTCAGCAAAAGAAAAGTTAAACTCAGGTATGCAGGAGCTGAACACAGCCGTATAACCTACAAAGGATGTGTACAGGGCTCCATAGAGGGCCCAATTTTTGGAACTTGCTGCTGGACCCTTTACTCAAGGAACTGGAAGTCCGGGGTGACTATGCGCAGGCACACGCGGATGACGTTGTCCTAGTTTTTTCAGGAAACAATGCAATAGAAGTACAAAATAAAGTCAATGCGGCACTAGACCACGTCATGAAGTGGGAAATCAAGAACAAACTAAAGTTCGCCCCTCAAAAAACACAAACGATGCTTATAACCAATAAGCTAAAATACGATTCCCCACTCCTAAATATGGGAGTGAGACGCGTTGACTTCTCAAAAGAAATTAAGATACTTGGACTAATAATAGACCGAGGACTGACCTTCAATAGACATGTCAGAAACACCTGTCAAAGTCCAAAAAATCTGCGGACAGCTATTGAGGGGAGCCAAAATCCATTGGGGTCTAAATCCTGAAATCATTAGAACAATATATGTCGCCGTGATTGAACCCATAATCATGGATGGAGCAAGCGTATAGTCAACGGCCACACATGTATAAAGAAGCAATTAAACACAGTACGACGCAGTTTTGTACAGAAAATTATTAAGGTCTACAAGACAGTATCGTTGAACTCGGCTCTACTATTGGCTGAGTTGTTCCCCCTATATATAAGAATCATTGAAGCAGCATCACTCAACGAGATCAAAAGAGGATACTCCCAGCAAATAGTAGTTACGGAGGTATCGAAGAAAAAGCACAATTCACAAATTTACTACATCCCGCCATACACAGAAGTTGCAGTTTACTCGCTTGGAAGACACTACAGAAGCCAACAAAGAAGATAAGGAAAACATCAGAATATACACAGACGGAAGTAAAATAGAAGGAAAAGTAGGAGCAGCGTTAACTATATGGAAAGGCGATAAGAAGATCAATAGAAAGAAATTTAAACTTGATAACTTCTGTACTGTCTACCAAGCGGAACTGCTGGCACTCTATGAGGCAACAGAAATAGCTCTACAAGACCGCGCCAACTATTACAAAATCTACAGCGACTAAAGATTTGCTCTAGAGTCAGTAACAGAAGGCGTTTCCTTCCATTGCCTAGCAATAAAGACCAGAGAAAATATCTCACAAAAAACCGTAGCAGGTAAAACCACAAGTCTCTACTGGATCAAGACCTCATGCAGGCATGGAGGGCAACGAAAGAGCAGATCAACTCGTTAAAGAAGCAGCCCTAAAACTAAAGAAAGCCCCAGACTACAGTAAATGCCCCATTTCTTTCGTCAAGCGGCAGATCCGTCTGGAGTCGCTTGACGAATGGAATAAGCGGTATAAAGAAAACGAAACAACCACCACCAAGATATTATTTCCAGACGTCATCAATGCGTACGAAATAATTAGAAGTACAGATATAGACCATATTCTCACACAGGCGATCACAGACCTTGGCGGATTTGCCGAGTACTTACACACATTTAAGTGCAAGAACAATTCGGCATGTACCTGTGATCTAACCAAAAAAGAAAATATCATTCACCTAATCACAGAATGCCCAATACACGGCAGAGAAAGAACTGACCTAAAAATAAAAACTGGAATAAATATAGAATCAGATACCTTAAAAGATCTCATAGAATATAAAGAAACACGCGACCAATTTGTAAAACCATCACTAAAAAAACAGTTAAAATAAATAAAACAGACTAGACGTAAATAAACAGAACAAAATTATTAGAACATATCATAACAAAAGAATAAAAAACATAAATTAAAATATGAATGAAAATAGGATAATAAAGTCCCTGAATTTATATCAGGGGACAACTTGAAACTAAACACAAAAAAAAATTAGTGAAACTCAGTTTCTTCTTGAAAGATGACATAATTAATGATATTCTTAGCTTTATTTGATTGAAATCTTTTCAACCGTTAAAATTTATTGGCTCCTCTCTAGTTTCAGTTGAGATTCTTTCAACTATGCAATGTTATGTTTTTAACAGGTACATGTCATGCAAGGATCTCAAACTCTTGGAAAAACTAAGAAACCTAAAACTACTGGACAACGACTTTCAGCCGGCAATATCGAGGTCAGCGTGATTAAATGTTTATTTGAACAACATTAAATTCGATTTTAGAATATTAAACTAGTAACATATATATCTCACTATACCTTAGGTTGGTGATCTGTCACGGGAAAATTCGCAAGATGCTGATGAACCTCCGCAAGATGTTTCCTCAGACGAACCAACGTTTAGGCCACGAAGCAAAATAGCTAACGACTCTTCTGGTAAGAAAGTATCCTGTTTAATGTTCTGTTTAAATTATAAAAATAAAACAAGCTCATTACACACTTAACTCATTTTACTTTTTCTGTTTCAATAGATAGTAGCAGCAAAAGAACATTACCTCCTCCTCCACCGCCTACCGATACCGACAAATCAGACCCAGGTTCCAAATCAGAAGGAGAAGAGGAACCACCACTGCCGCCAACCAAGAGAGGGTTAGGCAGAACTCCTAACCACCTCACATTAAGGTATCAACATATGTATGGGTTAACAACACAATGGACAAATACACTGCACCTACACAAATGTGAATTGGAACAAACTCTTCACACTTTCACATCATTTATTTATTTTTAATATCCTTTTTTCTAAATTTATGTAGGTTTAAATGTTCCTACTCATACTCATACATATGTCATTACTTTTCTTTGTTATTGTTATTAATGTTTTGTGCATGCTTGTGTACATGATTTTTATATGTATTACAGCACAACTTCAACTTTAAGCGCCGGTAGCACTGGAAGTCAGGCAAGGTTAATCCAATCATCTCATCAACCAACACAGTACCAGCCAACTATGGTAAAAGAATTAGGTAAGCAAGAGTCGCATTCTCTGAAATCTTCACCAGAGCGCAAAAGTACAACATATTCTTCAGAAAAAAAAATTAAAGTAATACGTTCCGGAAGCGGGAGCAGTATTAACAGAGATAGATCCCCCAATCGATCCATGGATCCATCGCCGGATAGAGACCGGGTCACAAAAATTATCATATGCAAATCTCCAAACAAATCAAGTCTAAAACAATCTAAGTCTCTTCAAAGATCACCAAGAGGTAGCTTAGATCAATCTAAATCTCCACGAGATTCAATAGACAAATCTAAATCTCCGCAACAAAGTTTTGACGGTTCGAGGTCTCCCCGCGGGAGCATTATGAAATCGAGCGAGAATAGCATTGACAGAGCCAAATCACCGAAACCGGTACCAAAAAAAGGAATCATGCGAACGCCACAAGCAAGTTTCGACAGATCACCTTGCAAATCACCAAAATTCAGCCGTCGTTCTTCCAAATCGAGTGGCGACAAACTAGCTAGAATAGGAACAAACTCCCTTGATAGAGTTACGCATTACTCTCAGTTAGCCAAAGTTGAAGATAAAGCGATAAAAATGGGCATTGTTGTATCAAAGTCAACTGAATCTATTACTAAAGCCATCGAACATCCAACTTGCGTACAATGCTACCTCTCAGGAAAAAGACAGACTAAGCCTTCCTAGCATAAGGGGAAGGGCAAGGTCCCCAAGTCCCGTAGAAAATCTCTAACAACACAATCTATACTTGTAACATCAGATCGCAGTAGTGTTGAAACTTTAGACGGTATGGGCGTTGAGCGCGGAACTTGTCCTTCCTTTAAACATACACCGGGTAGATATGACTTTGATCAAATACATGTTTAAAATATTAACCCTGTCGCTTCGATAAGTACGTAAGCTGGATCTATGTAACTTACGATTTGGTCACTTGTACTCATAATAATTCTTCACGACAACTTAAATTTCTGATCTTGTTTTCAAAAACCACAAAAGGAATTGAGAAAATTAAATAATCATATATTATTACACTTAATAATAAACCGTCGAATACAGACTTCAAAAAAGTAATACAAAAGTCAGTTATTTACAAAAAAATTAGAATACAAAATGTATAAAAAATTGTCAAAAAATATGCACTAACTAAACTTATTAAAAGATCTGCAATTATTTTCTGTCCCCCAATGTCAAGTAGATGAACCCAGGGGTACATTGAGCAGCAACTGTTATTCACATTGCCTATTCATAATAATTGTTAAAAAAAATCCATCGATGTTACAGATTATTCAATAAAAATTACACATATTTGTAATATGAAAATTAGAATATCATAAAATGTAACAAAAAAATATTTTTATCACAAGTATATTATTATCACAAATGTGAAGAAAACCATTGGAAAGTTATAGTATTTTTCTCAATTTTTAGGAAATTATCTACGTAAATTACTTTATTCACAAAATCAATTGATTATTTCCAATATTGTTCAACAATTTTAAAAGAGAATACCGTAACATATACATGACTATGCTATCTACCGCCATACCTACTGTCAAATTCTAGATAATATTCAAGCTCTGGGAGACTACAGACAATGAATGTTCAAATCGCGTATACGTCAACCTATCTACATACGTACTCATGTATTTATACAAATTTATGTACTCTAAATAATTAGTTATATGTACTTAAGAGCAAATCTGTACTCAAAATTTTCATATTTGTAGTTGTGAACTTTCTTAATAGGTAGATGAGAAAATAAAAATTTAATTAGTTATATTTAATCACAATTATATCTCTAAATAACTCAAGTGCTACTCGTAAGTATATAATGGCTGTGGAATCGTACTGATGTTGATCATTAATCATTTTATTGTTCACTCTATTCACTCTTGGTAATTGAATTTTATTGTAATCGATTATACATTCTATTAGGTTAATAAAATATTACCAATTACGTAGACCGCCATGGATTTGTACCATTAATTAAGTCTTCCAGTTCTAAACGTCTATATTTATCGAAATATTATTATTTTTTTATTTATTTTTGTACATTTTTCTTCAGTGCCTGCTTAAGCTAGATTAAGTTTACTACTTACCGACCTTAACTTACGGCTGCTCAAAACATTCTGAACTTAATATCACGTAATCGAAAAATTAATTATACATATGTTATTATTGACATATAGCTATTGTTTACGAGTTATTAAAATGATATTATAATTCATAACATTTTATATTACATAAATAATTATTACTAGTGCATTAATATTGAAAGCATATTAAAATCATTACAAACATCTGTACCTAGTTTCTATAAAAGCGCCTAACCCTTTTAAAAATAAATGAAACAAGTAATTCAAATGTAGTAAATCATATTTTAATGTCATAGTTAATAAAATAGGATAGCTTGCTATTTACTTGAATATTCAAATTATAACTTAGTACGATAATTCAACTTAAATAAAACGTAACTCTCTCTCTGTGCACATAGTGCTTTCTTAGCCAAGCACAGTATTCTGTCGAATAATGTATTGCAATGCACTACTGTTGGTTAATATTTAGGATTAAAACGACTAAATACTATTGGCGCACCTTAGAAATAAAATTGTATATTGCACACCTAATGGTTACTTAAAAAAAAAACAATAAAAGTGCTTGAATCACACACACTGATCCTTCGATACTTTTGATTTCATTTGAATGTTCGATGACAATGTTGACTGCTGAAAAAACAATTACAATCCGTAATACCGCCTTCCAGTAAGCTTCTTATAACCCACACGACGAAATGAGTCCGGGCGAATGCTTGTACGTTTTCAAACGGGCTACCGAACCTACGACAACATTCATCAAACATTCAACTCTTTTTACGCGATACCCTGGTGATCGGTGCGATAAATGTTGCAAAATCCAAAAAAATCGGAGCGTGAGCTGACGTAAAAGTTGTTTGTGAAAGAGTTTGGTGTTTGGTGTGTTGTAGGATCGCCCGTGTGGAAACCGCGCGACACGATGTGCGAGGGTGGAGCGGGGGGCGCGGGGGCCTGCACTCCTTCCGCTCCCACCACTCTGCCGCGCTCACAGCGCCCAGCACCGCGCGCTCACCACCTCTCCGCCAGCCGCAAGTCGCTCGCCCCGGACCACCGCCACTAACCATCCCCAAAAATACACTCATTACGGAGTCCTCATTTCCAAAGTCTCTAATGGGTTCCTCTTCATATAACTCCTAACATCTACTGTCCTAGATATACGTTATACGCTATTCAAGTATAAAGTATCAAAGTACACGTAAAAGGATAATTTTTCTTCTCCGTTCGCTAGTTTAAAATTGACTTCTCTAAATTGCTTTTCATACTTTTATCAAATATGTCACGTCTGGATTACAATTCTATTTGTATTGCTTATCTATCCCAAAAGGTTATACCCAGTAGATCATACATCTTATATGGGTATTATTAATATTTTCAACGAGCGGGTGACTTTCTCATCAATAAAACTATAACAATCGATAATATAGGAATTGTTCAATAGGCCCTTAGCCTATCAAAATAAAGCTTAGCATAACTTATACTCTCTAATAAAATATAAATAATAAAATTCTTTAAATTCTGAAATACTCATGTATTTCGCAGAGATATATACTGCTTATATTGTTTTTTTTTTTTCGGTTTACTTAGCAATAACGTACATGTGTTAGCTAAATACATAATGAACTTGATTTGGTTCAACTGGTTATCACATAGAAATAATATCCAAACTTAAATTATTATTTCTATACATTATTAACTTTTGATTATTTGAATTTTAGATTGATTACTTCTAATTTTTTTAACGTTTTCAATCCTATTAAACGAAGCTCAAAGTTTATTTTTATATCCACTTTGATATTACATTTAATCCAATAAAAAAGACTGCATGACGCTCTTTATTGAACATTTATTTATTTATTAATTTATTTAATTATGTAATGGAAAGGACCGATGAGATACATGAATATATAGTTGTAAAGCTAATGCACTCTTAAAAATAAACTCATTATGCAGTCACCAAGTGTGACTATTAGAAAGCAAAATAAAATAAAATTGTGACGAAATGCATAACTCACAACGTAGTTCCAATTCTGCTCGTAACGAATGCTTTTAACAACATGTATAATTAATTGACATTAACGTATAGTTTTATTTATACATATAAAATTTACAAAGAATCTTATGTAAGTCGATCGTATAATTACAAATAATGACAATATCAATAGAACAAAAACAAAAATGCAAAAATAATTGCATTATATCACTGTACTTCAGATATAGAATGTTAATGAAAAACTAAAATTACTACGACTTATTCCTCTGATTTAACATTTAAACACGTAAACATTAGTCATTCCTCTATATCTTTTGTTATCTGTTCTACTTCTTACTTATGCGTTTGTTAAAACAATCATAATCTAGCAACTACTCAGTCTGTCCTTATACATCCCAAGTTATTCTTATCGTGTTTAAAATGACCGGAGATAATTATTACATGGTTTTGTAATTAAAATAAATATAGACGTAAAATACACTTAAAATATCCTAAGTTATTTCCAGGTAGAGTAGAAATACAAAAGACATTTATGTTGAAAATGTGAAAGCTCAACTTTCAAAACATTTCTATATGGACTCGTGTGCCAAATTAGATAACCTTAATAAATGTGCTTGTTAATTACTGTTAACGTTATACATAAATATATCGTCAGAGTAGTTAGCTATAATCAAAGTGCATTTCGCATTGTCTACACAAATTCACCCCTATAGTTCAAATTGCACGTACCCTATGGACAAAATACTCTAGGTAGTTTTGATAATAATTTCTCTTCGTGATCAATTTCGAAAGTTCTATCATAGGTTAGGAAAATGGTGTAACAAGTATCCAATATTGTGTATGAAACGTAACCGGATGATATTTACATACAATATTCAGTTCATCTAGGAATTAATTCGTGCTGAATGTTTAAAATCGTGAAGAAATCTGTGAAATTTACCATTTTATTATTAATACAATAAGTAACCTTCGATTTATTTGCTTTGCAAAATAAGGTGTAATTTTAGAGTGTGGTTAATGATATCTGCCGTATTTTGCACATATTGATTTTATAATTATATATATATGTATCTAACTAGTACTTTATTTAATTATTATAATACAGCTTATTTATTTATCACATACTGTATCTGTTTAACAAATACGACGCAATAATTATCTTGTTTAAACGAATCGTCATGATACAGTGGTATTATAACTTTCGTTCTAAAATTGTTTTTACTGTAATCATATATTAAAATACAACAAAACTTAATTGTTAATTAATATTGTATTTTATTCGCACACGTGTACTTGGCCAGTATAACGAGGAAAAAATAATATTAATTTTTATTATATGTACAAGTCCCATGTATTCCTGAAAAATTAAAATAAAGCATTAATTAATTTTATTTCAGCAAAACTTAATTCCCTATTCATAAACATGTTTAATTTATTTTGTATCGATTAAAAATGTACAAAAATCTATAATTAAACCTATTTAAAAATGATTGTGAGTGAACATATCATTGATAAAGAATATGTCAATCCACAGATTTTTCACGATTTTTAACGAAGCCCCTTAGTTTCAATTATTTACAGTGACTTCAAATTTATATTTATATATATATATATATA
>DWQX01001107.1:0-31383 GCA_018245475.1 Pharmacophagus antenor
AATATATATATATATTATTTTACATAGCTCGACTATAACGGGGTAATAAGTATTCAGGCAGGTTTGGAAATCTTCTATAATTTTGGAACAGTTTGCAACATAAATATGTTACAAAAGAATCGAACTAAAGAATCAGTCACAGAGCAAGCGTTTAGTCAGTCCCCTTCGTTGGACGGCAAACTAAAAAGTAAAAAATAAAAAACAATCTTTTCAACTTTAAATAAAAATAGCCAGGAATAATTAATTAAATAATTCAATAAAATATTTAATTTTAAAATGAATATTATATTTGTTCTACCTTTTAAAGCGATGACGAGTGCTAAGCCACTTCAATTAATTGTTTGTACAGACGCTTTTCCATTAGCAATAAACGTTTTAATGATATATTTACTTTTAAAAAATTAATTCAACTGGGTCTTAAATACTTTGTTATTAAATGTAAAAACAAAAATATTTTAAAATACGTTGCTAACGAAAATTTTTTTTTTAATTTACAGTAACAAAATTTATTAAATTTTTTTGACAGTCGAAATCTGGTTTAAAGATTTATACCAGTATCTCATTGTTATACGTAGACTTTACACTTATTTATATACTAGGTGAATATCCTCTTTGTGGAATTAATTTATGGAAAGATATAAATATTTGTGAACAGAAGGTAAACGACAAATCGTAGTACAACTATAAATTTTTTCGACAAAGACATAACTGAAATTTATTTATTTAATTGGATTACGAAAATTTTGTACATTCAAGTTTAAAAGTAATTATTGTTTGTAGGCCTGTTCACAACGTTGTATACTGTAAAGGATTGACAAGTAACTTAGTTCAATACCTTTCATTAATTTAAAAAAAAATGTATTATTATTATATTCACAATATTTTTTATCTAAAAGCTATAAAATAAAGTGTACAAAAACCCATTTATTTAAGAACATTAGTATTATCTTAAGTAAGTAAAAAGATACATCAGGACTTTTTGTTTTTTAATATAACAAAATATCGTTATAAATAAACACAACGTTAAATTTAAGTATGCGTGGACACAAGCCGTCTACTATGAGGCCATAAATTTATGGAATATATTATTTTATACTTCAAAGAATTGAATTTCAATTTATTGCGCCAAGACTCTATAAAGTCTTTAAACAGAAAAGTTCGGATTACTGTTAAATTATCGATTGTATTATTTTATAGATTGTTAATGCACACCTTTGACAAAAATTCTTTTCACTTTGTAGAATTTCTGTTTTACAAATATTACATTTACAAAACTAAAAATTAAAAGTCAGTGAGAACCAAATAACCAAATGTGAATTAACGTAGCGGGTAGGAGATTTTTTATAAAATCACTTCATGCACTATTATTAAGTACAAATATTATACCCGCCATGAGTCATCATAAATGACCTCTTTAACAAACATTATACGCAATAGTGTCACGTACCTATAGCGCGCATCGTCAAACTAATGATGCAGAAAAATATTTCCCGTGTTGCTTTATACACATCGATTAATCAGAATTATTTTTTTTTTCGTACCGACTCTATTTTTAAAAGCCCTATACTTGAACGAGGCCAGGCGATATCCATTAGGGTTTATTAAGTGTATAGTCAATATTGATCAATGTTATATGGTCGGTCGGTGACATAACGACGCAATTAAATTTCGCCTCCAATGATGGAGCGTTTGATGTTTATGCACTTTGTGCACTCGCTAAGTGCGCCCGACACATTAATTTGGTGTGTTAATAATAATCAAGTTAATTGTTTGCGGCAGTGGTAATGGTCCGTCTACATTAATATAGCATTAAAATTTGGCATATGCAAATTTATTTAAAAGTTGCTTCTGTTGTATGTATTATAAAAGTATCGCTTCGTAACATAACACGGAAAGAACTCTATAGTAAAGTCAGTTTGAATATACCGTCCTAAATAGAAGAAATAAATGCTTGCAGATCATCAGCAAAATTAAAGTATACCATCAATTGCAATGTCAGTATCATGTAAATACATTACACGATACATAAAATACTTTATGCAAAATTTGACATGGAACAAGATATTCCTTTAATTTCACGGTTTGATGTTTAATTCAAAACAAACCCAAATTTACAGAGTATCACTTCATGCTCATGGCGACGCGTGGGTAAATACCCAGAACTGTGTCAAACAGACCGACGTCACAAACATGTACAGAGTTAACGCATCAGTAAAACTCCGTATTTAGTTAATAGTGTACGTCATACGAGATTAGATGAATTTACGTTGCAACCGACTGAATTCGGTCGCAGTCCAATTTTGGTTTTGCAACTGGGCAAAAAGTTTCGAAGCGGGCAGGTAACTTGTTCATTGTGACAGGCGAGGACAAATTTGCATTGTAATGGATATCCGGACTTCGCATCGGTCAACTCTATTTACGTGATTACCTCCACAAGCTCACAGCGGTGTATAGTTATAGTTAATTCTGAATCAAAGCTGCTCAGGGGAATTGGAATAACTTAAAATAAAGTAGAGCTGATTTTGGATTTCGCACATTTATTATGCAAAAGAGAAATGATCCTTAGGCATTAACATTTCTTATTTTAATGACATCAAGTCGAGCCTATATGATGGAACACCTGTATTAACTATTACAAAAAAAATATTTAATCGATGATAAAATAAAATTATTAAAAGCAGTTTATTACACTTCAGGCGTGGTATGATTACTGCCAGTGTCAAATCGGAGTCTGATTAAATGCTGCTGATAATATTCAGTTGATGCTAGCTAGTTTTACTTTTCCGTATTGTACAGATTTATTTAACTAAGAGCTAAATAACAAGAACAAGTTACAAATCACCGCCGGTGGGAGGATTTTCCGGCTAGCTACCACCCTAAATGTCAATCTGTCGCTATAGTACCATTGCTGTGCTCCGGCACACGTTTCACGTTTCACCATCTACGGTAGTTGTTACTTAACATCAGGTGATAACGAGTCTCTTAACCGATATAAAATAAAATAAAAACTCGCTATAAGACTATAGACTCACTCTATCTACCATAAAAATCACTATTTTATTTAACAAGTGCAAGACCACAGATCGCATTATTAAAATCCCCCCTCGAGTGACTCACAGAGTCATATTATGACGTAACGTAGCACGAGCGCGATTGTAAACCACACACTACGCTGACATATATAATATTGAATATTAAAGGAACAGGATAATCACTGTAAACAAAACTCTAAAAGGAAATACTTTACGTATGCAATTAAAGTTAATTATATTTTAAATGTTCGAAAAGAAAATCGCCATCAGGCGAGGTTGTGTCCCAATAGTTCCTGTTTGATTTATTACCTCTCCAAAAACATTGTTTTTTTTTGTATCAAACAAATTCATTTCAATTTCTAAAGACCTGGTGTTATTGAGTTAATCGTCTTAGATTTATATAGAAAAATTCAATGCGACCAAACTAAAGCCAATAAGTCAAATTATAAACATTTAGCGTAACCACACAATGGGTTAAACGTCGTGTTCCTATTATTTGTGGGTGGCCGGACTGAGTCCTTTGTGCTCCACACAAAATAGATCCGTCACTATTGTAAAGATATCGTATTGGAGCACGGATTTCAGAACGTGGAATAATTCTACAGTACGCGATTGCTCATTTTCGTAGAAAATTAGAACTATTGTTGAAATATATACGTTTTTATATAGTTAGCAGATATTCCCGAAATAAGTCTCATGAAAGAACGAGGTAATTTTCAACCTTATCAAAAATGCTAGTTTTCTTTAAGAAACTTATTGCACGTAACCGTTTACGTCGATGTTAAATTTTATGTATATGCTCGTATATCTGTTCATTGCATAGTATCTGAGAAAATATTGAATTGTATAATATATATCAATATTTTTTTCAATTCGATATTTAGCTCGTTCGTCAGTATTTTAAATAATTTATCTGTTAGAAATATGTTTCTGCTAGTTTTATGATAATGAGATTTTAGTCGGAGTATAAAACTTTTGATGAAATATCATAACGACTTACCCTCAGAATGTGTGGGTTTTATTAACGATGCAGATATAAATACAAGCTATACGTTAAATAACCAACACTCGCAAATATCAATATGACATTTTGTAATAAAAAAAAAAAACTACGAACCTACTGGGCTGTCCACAATCGAAATGAAGCAAAGGCATCTCCCGTCGACCGCATTGTTCCTTTGTTGTTCGCTCGTGGCTAGAACCTTTGTCTGAGAATTGTTTTATACTGAATGTAAGTCACGAATACCATGTACTGTCTAACTGAATAAGGACGGCTCATTCTTCGCTACCCCGGTCGCTTATTGCAACGTGGTCGCCGTTCTCACTTACATCTTTATCATGCACGTATCGTTGTTAAACTCAAGTGAACGCCTTTAACAAGCACCAAGTTGTTTAGTCCGAGTAAACATCTTAGCGAAGGATTACTTTCCTGGTAGCGAACAGCAATTCAATTTAATGGTACTCATATACGTATATGAATTGTTTTAATTAATGTTAGTAAATTATAAGTTTATATATTCTTCTTTCTCACATACATTAGAAATTCAATTACATGCTAATGCCGTCATTTGTTATAAATACTCAATATTAAATAATATTTTAATTTATAAATCAGATTCATAGAAAAAAAATGTCTGTTAAAGAAATTGATTTAGATTTATCCTGTTCAGTTACGTGCTACAAAACTATTCCATCACAGTTTTTCCATGATATCATTATAAATTATGAAGTATGTATTAGTTACATATTGGACATGTGACGATAGTTAACTTGCAAAAACTAAAATTACCGTAATGGCTGCTGTAAATTAATATACTTTCCTAAATCTACAAGTACTTTTACATTAACTTTGCACTGCTATAACCTAATTTTCATGGTACAAAATCACTAAGTAAACGCCGAATTACTTCTCATGTGATTGACAATTTTGCACAGGTTTCCTTTACGTTTTATAATAATTTCAAGAGAACCGAATAAAAATGCATCAAGATTCACAAAGCAATTGCTTTTAGATATGGGATGCGATATAGAAAATGCAACGGATGCGATATTCGTATGCTCCATCGGGTCTAACGTATCTCTAGCAGTATTTGAGAAATATCTTCACGAAGTAATTCTATCATTTCTCTCAAAGAAATTGAAAGGAGGACCAGAATTGCTTATCTATCTTTCAGTACATGTCTGTTAAAAGTCATGTCGTTAGAGGAATTGTCTCGTGCAGTATTTTTATTGGCAATTTTTATGCTTTTTTTTTGGATTGAACGTCAGTCTACCTTATAGAATTTTTAGACCTCATCGTATATAGAAAAGGTGTTTTTACTCATTTATTAATAGATGTTTATGTGCAGATGCCCCTGTAGTGGAGTGGTTTACCGTGTCTTGCTTGTAACGTGAAGGTTCTGAATTCGATTATCGAACCACATGAGTAAAGGAGTCTGGGTGGTGGTAGGGATTTTCTTCCGGTAACTACCACCCTAAATGTCAACCCGTCGCCATAATAACTTTGCTGCATACCGATAGTCATATTTGGAGAGCTAGTATTTTTAGCGTACATACTTAACTGTCCATGGATTCAAACTCAATATCAAACGTTTGCAAATTAATAAAGAAATGTTTGGCTCTAGTAAAAACCAATCTATTTAATAAAATGTTTTTATTTAATTTTGAATCGATTGATAACGATATTTTATTGAATGCAGGATTACCTAATTTTAAAATAAATGAAATTTATTTTGAGAAACTTTATTGTATTGTCGCTATAATAAAAACAGTAGGGGCTTAAATTGACTTACTGATGCACCCCGCACATCGTTGCTTAAATGTCATATCACAGCGTGCTAAACTTGACCTTCATGTCATTTCAATCTCATTCCGAGATAACCGCCAACACCGATCCCAGCGGGACGTGCAAAGCTTTGACCGAAATTCCTTAAAACCTCTCTGCCATTACAATAAGGTTCTGTGTCGTTAAACAAACATTTCATAGCAATTCATGTAATTGACTCATTGTAAAAGTTTACTTAACGTTGTCTTCAGCATAAAATAATGCAAATAACATTTAATACCTGATTATAAATTTGGACTATAGGCTCGAACTCACGCGGTGTTAAGTGAAAATGGACCCTGAAGATCTGCTGGTTGGGCTAGAATACACTAGCTCAAACGTTACATTTAGTAGCGGGAGGGTATCCTATGCATGGTTTTCCCCGCGAAAAAAAAAGGTCAAACGTAAGTATACCACCGGTAGATAACAATAGACTTGAGCTAAATGGGTAAATTTGAAAAACGTACCACTATTCAAACTCCACTAATAATATGGCGCTGGGATTGGACAACAGACCTCCGCGTTAAGGTAAGCGTCTAAACCACTTCGTACAAAATGCAAAAACTGAAAAAATAAAAATCTAGTCTGTGTTATGCACCGTAATGGAAAAATACCATAAACAAAAGTGAAGTGCCATTCTCATATCGTCTCCAGTATGCAACTACTTATGAACAATGGATATTACTTGGTCATTTTAAAAATGTGACTACAATTCCTTATCCATTTAAATAAAAATAAACCCTTTCGTTGTGACAATTAAGATCATTTTTAGAATGACGACATAGTTAATATCGGACTTTCATAGGAAGTACGTCAGTTGAGCTTGCCGTGTATGTGTAACCAGGGGTAAGTTTTATTTAACAAAAAGGCATAATATGGATGCCTATTGAATAGAAGCGGCCCGATCTCGTCGGGACGGTTGTGGGTAGTTGAAACGCTATCAAACTTTTGTATAATACCCCCGCTTTTCTAATGAAACTCGTGTTCGCGGATATTGCGTGGAAATAAATAACGAACGCAGCAGTTCGCCTCACAACTTCTAAAATGCGCCGCCGTCGAATAGAAACGCCTTTGTTAATTTTAAAAGCGAGTTCTCATTCAACTGCAAATTGCACTTCTGCGAACGTAAACTCAACAAAGCTACAAACGGAAACTTTAGTTTCATACCGAGTTTTATAAACTGTCCTGACTTTATTAAACGAACAAATTCAATTCGTTGTTATGTTTAAGGAAAACCAGGTTTTGCTTGACCTACGCTAACAGACGGTACTATTAATACAGACTTTATTTAAAAAACGCTGGTAGCATTAAACAGGAATTTAAAATAGCAATTTAAGCCCCTACTGTTTTCAGTTAATGCATTACATTTGCTCCCACGATGTTATAATAAAGACATCTCTAAGTTCTAGAATTTTAAGATCACAGCGATTTCACACAAACATGTCAACAAAATTATATAAATGTTTTAACTATAATGCTATAAATTTGAATAACAAGATTATAAGGCATTGTTTAAATGAAATAGACCTAATATTTAAAACTATATGGATAGTTATGTCTAATAATAAACAACTAATGTGCATTAATAAAAATTACAGCCAAATGGTATCGCAAACATAACAACAAAAAGGTAAGATTTGTTTTTTGAAACAATATTTAAATAACAAAAGTTGCTCCAATTTAACTGTATAAAGTGAACTCAACAAAACCTAGAAAATGTACGTCAATTTTTTTAACAACTACGAACTCCACGCTGACTGCATTTTTTACGTTTCAGCTATAGCAACGCAATTCGTAAACTGTATTTCCTAAATCGAAAGAATGTTTTGAGTATTTTTCATAAAAACAAAATAAATTTAGAATATAAATTTCTGATTCACTTAAATACTACTAATAAGTTCCTATGTTGATTATTATAAATGCATTTATTTAACGAATAAGTTAGTACATAATTGTTTTTTTATTTCATTTACACTTATTAGCTTTCCGCTTCTAAACGAATATACCGTAATACCCTGTTAACTACAGTAGAAGAATAATTCTAACTTCATTTACCTAACTGTTAATACTTAATTTGTTTACTGCAGATATTTCTGTTCACAGAATTTTTTTTATCATACAAAATTAAGGCTGTGATGTGTATGTATATACCCATAGGCCTCAAAGTGACCATAAAAACAAAATGTTTGGAGTTAAATAATCTTCATTTGCACTTATTCATCTCCTATTAAAGAAAATGTAAAACATCGAAATATCAAGATTAGAAATCCTTATAATAAAGAGATCAGTCGATACTTGAAATGCTTCGAAATCACAATTAATCGTTGCTTATTCTTGGGTCACGAAATTATTATTTTCTTAGTGTATGTCAAACAACCACTTGTAAACATCTAACATGCCGCTAAATCCACAAGCCTCGGCAGATTAAATAAAGACTAAATTATAATTTATAATTTATGTATGAGTTATTTCACGCAAGTTAATATTGACGTTAAGGTTCTTGTTTCCGTAGGGAAAAAGAAAGGAAGTTACGTAGACTTACGATTAAAATATTTTTTGTCCTTATTTCTATTATGATTATATAACGATTTTAATAAAATAGTAAAAAAAATTAATATACTCATGTCTACATTAAATTACGACAAATATTTTATTAACTTTGTCTGCCTCTGTGGCGCTGTGATTGACTCGCTTTTTTGCATCGCGCGGTCCCGGGTTCGATTCCCAAGCCATAGGGGACAGTGTTGATAGGGGTAGCTTTAAAATTAGATAAAAAAAAACAATATGTTGTTCGATTTGCAAAAAATGAAACATTTAATGTAGAAATATTGATAAAGAAAATCAACATGTAATGATATGTCGATTTTTTAGTTAAATCGACGATCGAAATATTATATTGTATACACATGTCAACTTTTATTAGATGCAGACTTATCACTACAAGCCGCATGTTTGTCGCGTGACTTCGTTGTATAAAAATAATACTATTAAAAACATTCTAATGAGGAAACTCAGTGAAATAATATAAATTCAACTCCGCGACTACGTGCCCGGTATATCATATTAGTCATGCCGCGGCGATCTCTAAATAAATATACTAATAGAAGTATGAATATTTTCAACAGATTAATATGCTAAGCGTGCCTCCCTTTGTAGCCAACGCTATATTGGTGCAATTTTCTCCGCAGGCGAAGCGTAATTGAGTGCCTACTGTACGAAATAGATACGACTTTGTACCTTTTATATTGTGAAATATGATTTAAAGAAGATATCACCAAAAAAAATTTAACATGTTTTGATAATTAGCATTGTCTGCTAGTTTTTAATTATTTTCCTAAATTCCTTAAATTAGAAAACAAAATTAAAGTTATTACAAAAGTTTTCTTACAATCTGCATGATAATTTCTACAAATTGGGGATTCTTACAAAGTTTGTAAGTAAATATATTAACAATTAGACGAACGATCGGGGTAATCAACTCGCGAATTAGATCGCATTTACTTTATTATTTTATGTAATAGATCACAACGATGACTGCATTGAAAAATAAACAATTATTCACATTTCTCAAGCATGTAATTATAAATATAACACCAGCTTATGTCACTGAGCAAAGACAATACCTAAACAGCGTACTCTGACTTGCTTAATGATAAAAATGAAGTCCGCTAAACACTTGTTCGGTCGTATTAAGTTTTATATTTTTAATTTGTTAAACTGAATTTCATTAAATTTTTATAATATGCAGCGTAAAATCTCTTCAATCGTGAGAGTTGGAAGTATAAAACGAAGTTAAATTTAGTTAACATTAGATATGTAAATATAAATTTTACAAAAGAAAATATTAGAAATCATGAATAGTTAATAAAGTTACGAAACTATTTATAAGCGCGCCCGTTTAATATGAAGTTTATTTATTTATCTAGCGCGCGCACGTCAGTGCGTATGAATACTTAACAACTTCGGATCTCTATCACTACTAATAATAAAGCAAATATTTGACGTTATTTATGTCATCTGGGTCCGCTTATGAATGCTAATTTCAGTGAAGTATATTTCTTGTTTAGCTTTGCTGCTGTTCACGTGATGTGTTATGGAGTAGATTTTTTATCAACGTGCCAACAATTGACCTTAATTTCACGTGATATTCAGTGACAATAAGGCCATAGATGAAAGAGCGTGCTTATCGATAATACTTTTGCTATCACATGTATGATTTCTGTTGAGAATAGTAGCCAGTTAGGCGAATTCGAAAAACACTGCTACCACCCAGACTCCATTACTTGTTTAGCCACGGAATCTATGTATGATATTGAACGTGATAGTCTACTGATCACAGGCGGTAGGTCTCTGTTACCAGAAACTGTCTGTACAAGTACTACAGGATTAGCTATTTCTGGCGCCAAACAACAATTAGCATATATTACTGTGTTAGGATTTCAGAACGCTGTAGCTACAGAAATTAGAAGGCAATTAGAATAATGTAGCGAAATGTAAACACTCTTAATGCCAGATTATTATAGTCAAGCGCAGTATTGGGTAAACATCTTGCACGTGTAGCAAATATAAGGGTACCGTTACAGATAAGTTATAAAACCTTCTCAACTAATATAGCAAGAGACACTTATTCCTTTCAGTAATTTCAATTCCCCTTTCTCTACGTGACTTTCTTCTTAATTGGCTCTTAGGTAGTTTTTATGAGAATATTATTTTTTATTACAATTAAGTTTCCACGTTAAATATGAACTGTTACCATTTACGACGGGCTTAAGGAAATAGTTTTATGTCGTTTCATTAATATTCTTAACACATACTGTCTAAGATTGTACTTAGAAGTAGCCTTGTAGAAAACTGTAATAATTTCTTTTTAACATTAAAGTTATAGTAGAAAATAGGCCACATAAAGCAGTTAAAGAAAAAAAGTCTTTTATTAATGATTTCTTGCTTAGATACCCGTTACAAGCATGTTTACATATATAACATTATAATACTATACAAAAATTATAGTACAATAATGTTATAAATGTTATATATTTTTAGATTACATTATACTATTAAAAAAAAAACTCGACTTTAAACTACTTTATAAAGAATAGTACAACAAAAACTGAAACAATTTCGACGCCTTAGCGTCACAAAATAAATATGGAGTATTAACTGAAAATATTTGCAGAATATTTTTATTTTATAGACACAACTAAGAGCTAAGATAGTTTTATTAAATTCCTGCCGAGGCCGTTTCAACGCATTTACTTCCTATGCAAATGGCCTGCTCTCACGGTGCACCGGACAGCTATTGCATATCCAGAGTATTTTATAGTCGGTACCATTGCTGCAACGGAGGTTCTTTTAAACATTTAAACTTTATGTGTGTGTTCATTAACGACTATTTGATAACACTTTTGTCTTATTTAACATAATCCTCAACATTGCTCGCCTGTATCTTCCATTAAAATATCTTTGTTATTTTGCTTTCTCTAATTGACCTTATAAGATACTTGTTTTTTAAATGTAATTAAGAATCACACGTGATTTGAATGATGTTTAGTGATAATAGTGTCGTTGATAATGAAACGTACCTACCAATAATTCTCAAGATCTCGTAAGCTTCACTGTAGATTCACAGCAATGGTCTTATGGCGGGTAAATTGACATTATGGATGAGTATAACCAAGCGGGTTCAAAAAACCGCTACCATCATCCAACTCACTTGTTAAATGGCATTAGGATTGTACTTCCGATATCTCTGACACAGTTCAAAGGATAAACACTAAAACATCAATTATGCTTCTTCAGTTATTATCACCTACATTGTAATTAATCACTATACCCTTTAGAAGATAATTTAAAAAAAAATACACGATTGGCTACGATACCGAAATTTCAACTTACCGCTACCTAACAATCAATTCCCCTATAACTAAGTTATAACATTTCTGATATTAATTAATGAATTATTAAATGCTCATTAAATTGACATTGCAGCTGTATCTTTTGTTAGCTTCACAATAATTTTACAATTACCTGAACATATTGAATTCCATGTCGGATATAGAGAGATCTTTTGATGCTGTTCACTCGATATTTTTTTGAAACAATATAATAAATCAGAACGTGAAAGTGATTTTTTTTTATTTCTTAATTTTCTGCAATAATTTTTCTATTTTTTTAGTTTTTTTAGTTGAATTTTAAACTAGGAGTGATCGAACTGTTAAATTTGACCAAACAAAAAATAAACAACGGACTGTCAAGTTGAAATGGTGATAAGTTTTAAAAAGTAAATTGTTGAAAATTAGAAGTAATTTGTTCTAATAGAAGAAGAAAAAGCCTTCGAACAGTCAACATTTGTTATGCACGGAGTTAAATTGAGTTAAGGAAAGTTTCGTTGTTCATTATTTTCTTTTTTCTTTAATGAAAACTAAAACCAGGTCGGTGTAGAATGGGTTTTATTTTATTCAGAATTTGGTTAAGTTCGTGTTTTCTAATTTAATTTGTAGCATTTCTTTTACTTTTTATTACTCCCACAAATCATTAATACTTAATATAATATTTTATGTTTGAAATTATTACCTATTTCATTAAACGCTTCTTTCATATGTAAGATAAACGTCGTTAGTACATAATAAATAAACATAAATGTAACATTATAATAAACAAAAACATATTTTTTATTACATCATACAAAAGAAAGAGAAAACTTAGATGTTTGAAAGTGAAGACGTTACGTCAAAATACGCAAACGGCATAAATATGTCATACAAAATAACCAAGCTTCAACAAAAACATTACCACCTTACTTATAACAATACAAAAGCTTCCGATTTTCTGGCTAGTTGAACAAATATCTATTTCAAGTTGATCATGTTTTGTTTAAGAAAAAAGGGCAGATGTTGACGTCGGTACGAGTGCCCGAACAAAATGAAGACTGTCCAACCGTCCTTTGTTAAATATACTATCCATTCAAAATATTCCAAGAATTACGAAATGTTTAGCTATTTGTTAAAGTCCTATTAAGTTCTGTCACTTTAACGTTGATTTCGCAAAACAACAATTGTTGGCTTTTAAGTTGTTTTCAACTCTATTCCAATGGAATAGAGAACTTGGCGTTAGTATTTACAAATTTGCAGACATGTAATTGTCGTACGTCGTTGCGAAGTCGTCAACAGTTTGAATAAGTCGTCAATAAATTAAATTCATTTCCGCTATTTGATTCCTTGGAAAGGCACAATTTGTTGTCAGTCGCCAAGAAAAAAGATTTTGTCTCCTTATACAAATCACATTAATATCAAATAAAGCGTATCAATGTAAAAGGTAAATGACGTATTCACGACTCCAGTTTAATATTAATATTATATTTTGATGTCTAATGTGATCTGGAATAGAATAAAATATAAATATTATTTGAAAATTTCTGCATTAAAATGGTGATACATTTAATACAGGAACAATTAGAAAAAAATTTAATATCATCATTAAGAAACGAATGATTGTGTTACCCAAGGGCTCTTTTTATATGCGAATTAAGTGATCCATTAAATGTGTACATGGTTTGGTTAATCAAAGATAAAAATAAATTAATTAAATTAAGAAAAGTAACTCCAAAACTATTTGGAAGTGACCTATACAATTCGGGAAATGATAGACATTTCAAACTGCCATAAACCAAACCACTATACGGTGATTGAAAAAAATGAACATTTAATACGTAACGAGAGATTATATTTCAATCTTAGAGACTACCAGTAACATCTTGTCAAAAATCGGTCTTTCATCTATATATTAACAAATGCTGTGATTACTTTAGTATCTTAAATGTGTGGCTATGACTGCCTTGGTGGCGCAATGGTTTACCTGTTATTCTTATAAGGCGGAAGTACCGGGTTCGATTCTTAAGCCACAGGAGTAGTAGAGTCTGGATGGAGGTATAGTTTTTCAAACCTGCATGTCTGGCTACTACCCTCAATGACAATCTGCCGCCATAACAACATCGCTCTGTTCTGGCAGTCATACATGTGATATTCAGATGTATTCTGGTCGAACACACTTTGCCATCTACGGCACTCATTGTCACTTAACATCAGGTGAAAAAGATGCCAAGTGTTTGCCCAAAATCGATAAAAAACTACTTTTATATTAAAAATTAAAAAATTCATTACAAATTTTGATATAATTTTTGCAGTGCACTATAATTTAATAGCAACTTGAATACAAAAAGAACACGTGGCAACTCATGACTCTGTAATTTACGTCGTACATGGCAACATAGCAACTTTTACAACCCTATTCGCTGAGACTTTTATGTATGTATTTTTAAGGAATATATGAAATGGAAGGACATTAAAAAAGGGAAAACACACATTGTCAGTTTAAAGTTCTAGACTTTGATTCTGTTATATCATGTTATAAAAATATAAAACTCAATAATAAATATGGAGTATAATAAAAAAAATGTTAATGATAAACCAATAAAAAACTGTTTTAAGGAAGATAGTAAGTAATTAATACACTAAAAGTATATATTAAGAAGTAACCTAAATTGATCAATTACTTCTTTATTACGCAAGATCATGACAATCATTTAAATTTTAAAATCACGTTTTTATTTTCATTTAAGTTTACTGAATGGTATAACGGGCGGTATTAATGCAAATAAGCATTACATATGAGTTGATTCTTACATGAATTGGAGAAAGCATTGTTTTAAGTAAATAGGTACACCAATATAGTAATTTCACAATAAAAACGCTTATTAAAAATATATTCAGAAGCTTATATTCTGACAATGAATCAAAATTATGAACACATTACCAAAAAACTTATTAGCAATAACGACGTATATTATAGCCTGCATTACCTTTACTAAGTTACTTGTGATTTACCTGAACGTAATGGCCAATAAAATTGTGTTAACAACCTGTTGGGAATTATGGAAGCGGTAATAATCTCAGCAAATTAAAAAATGTGGGCTAATGTATTTTCATCGATTGTTGTATAATAAAATTATTAATTCTACTAATCATTTATTGACTCAGACTTTCAGCAACCATATGCAGAATACCTCTCAAATCAAATGTCTATAGTATTAAAATGAATAAGATGAATTATCAATTAGTGATTTGCCTTCGATAATTAAAAATATTATGTTTTATTGTGTAAAGATACAAATAACACAAAATATAAATTTATATTTTGTTCTTTCAACTTATTTATATACTATTTCGTAATTTTATTTATAATTTTATTAGTTCATTTTCATTCGTCACTGCCTTACTGCCTTCGCGTAGCAATGATTACCCCGATTGCCTTGTAACGCGAAGGTCCCGGGTTCAATTCGAGCGCCTCAGGATTTGATTCTGGGTCTTGGTTGGATTCTTCGAACCTACCTGAATAGTTACCACTCTCAATATCAATCTGCTGTTACTCTCTTACTGTATAAACTCTAACCTGCGGCCGACTCTCATCTGCTTGATCATTGCATTTTATTAAATATTTTTTTTACCCAAATTTACATCATATTACGTGAAATTTGGAACTAAAAATTATTTATTCAGACCGTATAGCAGAAACGCGTATACCTATGCGTATGCACCTAGACTGCGAGGAAGTAATCAGACAATATCGGGGCCAGATTTTTGTAGACTCGGCAACATTGCCTGTCGAATTTCACGTGCGATTTGCCGTGAACAGCCTTTGAGCCGTAGTTAATGTTTTCGCTAAGCGATTCGTTCAACTCGCGAGACATGGGGGGCGCTTGTTTTAGCAAATTGCTCCCTCTTACCGCCATAATGCCTTTAAATTCATTGAGGTTCGAGTTCGGTATAGACGTTTTGTTTCGTTTAACTTCAAATTACGATTTCGAAGGTTTTACAACTCAACGTTCGAGTGTTTTACTTCAGCGCCATTAATAGCTTTGAAAACCATAACGATAGAAGCAAAAATACACGGTTCTAATTACGAATGCAAAACTTTTCTGAGTTTTTATTTTTGTTATGTGCCATATATATATATAGCCATAATATTAATTAGGGCAGAACTATTAATATAGTGCTAATTTTATTTTGCTGTGATCATTGCATTCTCCATTTTTATATTGTGATTACATAATCATTTACGGAAAAATTACAATGGACCTTTTTTTTTAAATAGTTTCAAGATATATATTTTTATCTACAATAATCAAACTTCTGACCCAAATTTAACGTGATGTTAAGTGACAAAAAAACCGTTGATGGTAGAATGAGTACGGCCAAAATACTTTCACAGCTACATGTTTGGTTACGATAATTCAACAATATTGACGACATCCAGTGACGACGGTAGCTAGTCAGGCGGGTTTGTGAAAACACTACCACAATTTTATTTTATTTATTAGGGACATCAAACAAAAGCACAGTATATAATGTAAGAAAAGAAGAAAGAAGATACGGATATACAAAAGTCAATAATTGTTCAATCAACAACGTTGTCCACATTTTACTCAAAACAATATTGTCGCTTACAATATTCATTACAATATTACAATATTCATATTAAAAACGCATCTTTTTATTCATTTATTGTTATAAATTTCTCCATATATTTAATTTATTTTATATATATTTATTGTAGGCATTGTGAAGAGTAGCGCTAATTGCATGTTTTGTTTTGTAGGGAGATTAAAAGCAAAAAATCAATGTCGTTATAATGAGTATATAAATAGATACCAACCGACCCAGCAGGAAACGTTTACCGGTATTAGTTCGACAGGCGCAAACTGGGAATGTTCGATACGGCCTTGGAATCCAAACAGGGGCTCCCGTCTTATTATACAAGGAAAGATAGTTAATAGAATTTACGCTGTTAAGCAACTCGCAACTAACAGTTAGAACATTGTTTTGAATCCCCTGCGTTTAAATGTAAATGGTTTTCCCAGAATTACTATATCAGAACAACGAGAAAAGGACGTGTATAAAAATCTATACGTTCGGTTTTACTTCCTACTGTATTAAGTTACAATGCAATCAGTATGTCTTTGTTAGATTGATGTATACGGAGAAACGTTACGGTGAAAACAAATTACGGGCAGTCCCGTAAGTGAATACACATTCACTTACCGATATCGCTTTCGGCTCGTTCATCATACAAAATATCAGTTACTGACGTATTATACCTCCAGCGATATTTGTAGATGTCAATACGAAAAGTATCTTTTGTACCCCGGAGAGTCGCTTCCTATATGTAATGAAAAAGGTTTATTTACGCTACATTTTTGTTTTCAAAAGTTAATGTATTAACATTATTTTTGTTGTATCATTTACATCCATTATTTTTGGTATCAGTTATAGACTAACACTTGATCTCCATTTCATCTGATGTTAAGTGACAATGAGGTTGTGGGTGGTTAAGCGTATTCGCCTACAATACTTCCGGCTCTCACATGTATGACTGCCGGAACACAGCAATGCTGTTATGATGGCAGATTGACATTGAAGGCAATAGAATGTTATTTTAGAGGGGTTCCTAACCCTATCACTATCGAGACTCAGTGACTCATATGACCCGATGTATATTCCAATCCAACTCAACTATTTGCTTCTATTATATGATGATTTAAGGCAACAATAGAATAGTGAATTTGATCTTGTCCACTTACACTTGTGGGCGGAATATATACTCGTAATAACATTCGTGAAACTATCGTTACAGATTCACGAGAGATTATATGGAATCTCACAAGGAAATTTTAAATAATAATAAAAAAATATTAATTTTTTTTATTTAATTTACTTATTATAATATAACTTAACACCAGGTTTAGGGTCAGTTTTTCATGCTTTCTTTTTCGAGGCCATAATAATTTCATACATCAATTCTTATATTTTCAGTTTTTAGAAAAAGAAATGTAAAACAAATTTGTCGTTGAAGTCGAAAAAAGAAACTGAAAATTCGGACATACGTAAGTATTGTGAAATTTTTAATAAGCTTTGTTGAATTAAAATGACAAGTCCTGTAAACTTAGTGTCATAGTAAAAACTACATGAGATTAAAATAAATTGGATATTGAATTGATATGACACGATGAAAAATTAGGTAAGTTATATTTCTTATAGCATGGTGGATCAAAATATCGATAATATTATTTACATACGCGAATGCTTATAAATCATTGCTACCTGTATTAAACTGATGTAAACTATTAACATCTTGTTAATCATACGTACATAAAAAAATGTAAAAGCATTTCTGAAAACACCCAATTTCTAGTACTTTCAATTATTCCAACTAGACTAATAGATATTACTTATTTTTCTTTATTTAATCATTTTCTAACCGTACTAAGACTAAACGTAATACGGCAATGTAGCCAGGCGGTTAAGAAAAAATCACACTCAATTGGCCCCTAGAATAGAATAGGGACAAGGATTCTAGGCAAGCGGTAAACACTCGGAGATAATTAAATGATTTTTTTCTCAAGTTTTTATTATTTGTATAGACCTACTGTCACCGTGGTGCGCAGTTCCTTTTCTTAACGGTACCTCCCTTTGTGGCGCAGTGATTTACTTTTCGGTGTAAAGCCGTATAGAAGTATTCTGGGCGTACAAACTTCACTATCTTCTCAATCCAGTCACAATCATGTCAAGTAGCCCATAGCCGATAAAAAATTAAAAAAAATAGTCTTCCTCTTCATAAAAATAATACAATCTCAATTAGTTTTATGCTTTAGTAAAGAAATTTGATACGAATAAGGTGTTCGGAGAAGATGTAGAGGATATGTATGTCTCCAAGGTTCGAATAAAAGTTTTCATTTTCGTATATTAAAAGCAATCATTTATATTATATGAAAAGGAGTAAGGCTACGAAATTTATAACTGTCTGCATACGAAAAGTAAACTTGCAAGACGCAGTAGATTTCAACGGAACGCGTATCTGTAGTTATTAGTTATAAAACGCTCTTTAAATAAGAAATGAAAAAAAAAAGAAAGTAAAACGTCATTGTGTTCGGTGCGCTCGGTACTATTTTTCGATGGATTATGCAGCTGCCGCAATCGTAAGGGTGTCACTTGGTATGATTTACGACGTTTCTCGGTGGGACTCCTGACTACTTTATACCAACAAATCATACGCTGAATTGGTACACCGTACACCTCGCTTGATTCACAGAAGGCCACTAAAACGACTCTTTATTGCTTAAGACGAAATTGATTCGAAATTTTACTGCATATTAAAATAACTTTTACGTTTGATTACCACTTATATTTAAAGGAATGTTCGAGATGGTAGCACAAACGCGCTGGCTGCGGTCGAGTTGGCTCCCCACTGCTTTCAAAGCCATGAATCAATGTAATTTAAATTCAATTAATCAAAAAATACCGTGCATAGAAGCGGTTTCATTATAAACGATTACATGTTTAAAGAATTTTATGTGAACTTTTGCTTTGATGTCACAAAACGTGTATTAAACGATATTTTAAAACAATTTTGTTTGTTGGTGATATGATTTCACCAATGATTTTTCTGTTTGATATTATACTTTGAATGTTTACAATGATGTAAATGTGTTCCTAATTAGAAATTTTGTTATACGAAACCTCGTTTGCATAACATTAGTTTTGAATAGAAATGGCGCAGATGTCGAAACGTATTTAATTAATTTGTTCCTCTAACCCGCTTCAAATTCCGTGACCAGGCTTCAATCAGACTCGAAGGTGATTCAATTTAAGGTTATCAGATACGTACTCAAAGCTTAATTTGAAACTAGCGACAAAGAATAGTAAATAGAACCAGTATTCATACTAATAATTTGAAATAGGTTTTAATTAAAAATGTGGTATAATAAAAAACTAAGACCGTCTCCATAAGGAAAAAGTACAAAACCAAAAGAAAAAATTGAAAAAAGAATCTCCCACTACTGGGTTGTTGATAGCTAGATTAATGTCTTAATTAAGAGGACCACATTCTTAATTAAGTAAACCAAAGGCACTGAAATATGGAGACAAAGGGATAATGACTATATATGACTGAACTTGAATGCAATAGAACAGGACTTTAGTGTAACGAGAACGAAGGATCAAAAATGCATGTGTTAACACATTATCGATCGGTGACGAAAAAAAAAATTCTCTCATCTTGTTGTGTTTTCCTCGATAAACTATACCGCACAGGTTTTTTGCATTTAAAAATGAATGTGTAGAATTAAAGAACTGAATAATCGTCTGAAAGTTTGTCTCCCAATAGGCATCAGCTACAAAAGTTAGAATGACGGGCTAAATGTGGGCGAGTGGCGACAATGAAAAGCCTAAAAATCAGCTACTGATCGATAATGTATTAAGAATAATGTGCAATTTTGTTTGAAATTTTTATTGTGTGTTTTTTCTAAATGAAAGTAAAGTGCTGATAATTTATGTAGAATAAAATCCTTCTTAAGCTACTCTTTGATAGGCCATTAGTTCTAAATACAATCCATTACAGGCAGCGATTGATTGGGCGGACGGCAAGAATCTTTTTATCTGTATAAACATCTGACGTTCCGAAATATTATTCAAGGTTTGACGATGATAGACATGTTAGCAAAACGAGGTAAAAAATACTTGGGTCGTGGTCGGATTTTGTTAAAAGTGTATCGGTTAGTAAAATAAATGATAACTAATTATTGTCTTAAACTATTTTAATATTATTACTTTCACGAAAACTGATTATAAACTCTAATTTTAATTTACATTTTTAAAGCGAAATTTATACCTACTTGCAGTACGAAGTACAGAGAGATGTCCTTGCCCCAAGTTCTTTTGAGAAAAATAACTTTTTTTAGGATATTACAGTCTAGTCTATGCGGCTAAGAATCAAAATTAAATTAAGAATTCCCTTAATTCAGTTCTATTAGAAAATTTAATAAATCACAACAAAAAATGTCTGCAAAAATAAACAAAGCTCTCTGAGTATAAACTTAATAAAAACACTCAAGACAGCACCAGGATTGCAATTCCCAATGATTTGCACTCATTAAGCTTGAGTCTAGACAGAGAATACCTCTTGCATTGCGCAATTCATCAGGCGACAAATTATTTGCGCTATTGTCTACGCTGGCATCGCGCAAAATTGTCAGCGAGCTATCCGTTTAAACGGTTCTTTTTAATTCTATCGTTTTGTTTTCTTTATAATGCTCTGTTTCGCAATTATCTACCACATAAATCTATTGTTCAAATAGAACCGCCTTATTAATAAGTGAAGAATGAAAATTTGACAACTGCATTTTGCGTATTGTGTGTTTGTATTCCTTATATTATGCACGTGCGTATGTATGCACGGAGTTATACGTCCGTTTTTATAGGAAATAAAATTTTGTTTAACCGTAGGTAGTTGTCTATAATTTTAAAGTATAGAGATTTCGATAAATCATATAAAATCTACGTATGATTCGGTATATATAGATTTAGGTGTATGATAAAGAAGGCGGTTTCCTTAAAATTCATTTATTATCACACTGTCATCGAACTCAAGGCATACGGTTCCGAAATCCGTGAGTTAAATGGCAAAATCTATCATAAGTTCCTGCCCTTCATGTGTACCTACACTCATGATATCGAGTAAATTTCACAGTTTGTTAAAAACATATCCAAATGTAACACTCAATTTTTTTTAATTAACATGCATAAATTACGTTGCGCAGCACCATAACCATATAAATTTGCCTTAACTTTGTTACAAGAAAACAGAAAAGGCCTGAATTGTTGGCGAATTTTATAGTGAGTGTATATTTTTACTCGAGGGGTCGTCCACTTGATAGATTACAAAAACTTTCGCTTTGACGGTAATAGATTTCTTGTATGTGTCAACTAAGGGGTGTTATTACTAACATGAAATGCAGTTTTTGAAGCTGCACAGCGCGATATGAACAAAAGGGAGGGAAAGAGCGACGAGTGCTAAATGACTCGGACAGTTTAGTCACAATATTTATTTTGCCAATGTGACTTGCTAAAGTAGGTTTAAGTTACGTAAATTCCCTTTATTATTTTAAATAAAAATGATTTTACTAATATTAAAATAATGTTATTACACTACCTTTTTTTTTGAGACCATCTAGTATGTAAGAAATTATGAAGACATTCGGCATAATTTCTTCAAAATATTTCTTCTTCCTAGTACCTACTTTTTTTGTTGACCGAGGGAAATGCCTTTACGCATCCCCGTCGTTTTCAAAATGACGGGATATGTGGGACTCGCCTGCCCTTTGCAAGGGCGATGCGGCGCGTTAGTTGGGCCGCAGGTCCAGGAATACCCACTAAAACCCTCGTATATTCCACGACAGCCTTGGTATCGGGGCAGGGGATCGCTCTCGCACTCCCACCTACTTCCCCGACAGGTCTTACTACCTACTTGATCTAACCTTTAAAAATCGTGCTTTTTAATATTTTTTTATTATATACGTTAAATTTATTAATTAAAATCTATTGAATTAAATGTTTTTTTTTCATTGACCAGTTGGTGCAATGTTAGAAACCCTGCATCATACACCAGGATTCGCGGGGTTGATTCACGCTCCTGACAAAAATTCAAGTCATGGAAATTTGAGATTGACATGTGTTTGATTGTTAACATATATTTACGTATATCTTATAAGAATATCTATGTATGTATATCAGTCACTGTTAATCTTTGCTACTATTGCTGCTTGGCTACCTATCTTGGGATCAGAGAATTGAGAAAAGGCCTAGGTTTATTTTCATTTAATAAAATTGTAGGATACATTTGTGTGAAAGAGATAACTGTATTAGATATAGTTTTGTTCGTCGTTAAAGCCTGCTCTACATTATCTCTTAGATCGGAACGCCTACGGCTGTCAAACGTTGGAAATAAATATGTTATTACAAATGCTCACACTAGCCTATATCAGATAACAGCTAATCTCCATTACAATTAAAAAAGTTTCGAGTTCAACAACATCGGGCGGCATGATATTTGAAATATCGACGGCATACTTAGCGGGCAACGTGATTCGGCGAAACTTACGTTTTTGTGATCGGACAATAACTAATAAATGTTTGGAATGGATAACGTTTTGCTCGGATATTGGAAATTATACGAACGACTGATCATAGTACTTGTCAATATTATTGACGTACAATGCTTAAGCTTAGTCCACTTTCCATTTTATTGTATTTATTTGACGTTCATAGGTTTTAACGATGAAATTTTATTTTTAAATCCTATGTATATATATATATAACATCAAGTACAGTTATTTTAGAATGGTTATATTGTATGGTTATATTGTTGAGTATAATGTTATATATATTTTAGAATAGTTATTTCAAAATGGACTATAATCAATAAAGGATTATAGATGAAGATAACGGTTATATACAATAACAATCACAAGTACCAATAAAGTACTCATTTCTAAGAAATAATTTCTTCATAATTACTACATTATTACCATTAGTTCTTTTTTTTTCATTTTTACATTCGATTTTAACCCTGTTTTACATTTAAGAGAAGTTTTAGTCCGCTAGTCGAGTAGTCAACTACCACAAATTTATTATTACCGTTAACTCTCCTTTCCCTCATTTACACGGGTTTATTTAACTAATTTTTAAAGACGCTTGTCTACGATTTCACCTGATGTTAAGTGACAATAACGCCGTAGATCGCCGTATATATAGATAGAGGCAGTCAAATGTTTGTGTTTTAATAATAAGCTCACAAAACAATAAAAGCCCGTACTTCTCTTTAATAAAAAAAAATCTCTCCCTGCACCCAAAAAAAATAAATAAAAATTTTCCCCTTTGTTTGCAAGCAGGAAAATGAGCGGCTGCACGCATTAACATTCATCGGCGTTGATATAAAACCCCAAAGTGTATAGATGAAGTGTATTTTTCTTTCGCTTAATAAACGAGACAATGGAATGCACAATTATGGGGAAAATTTCCATTCACTGCTAGAATTTTTTCCGCAGTCGTTCCGGCGGAGACGAATCTCGAGTCCGCTTCATTAAACTCCGAATTACCAACACGCTCTATGCAGATGCAAGCGAAAGTAACGATTAACTTCTAAAATGAAAACCCATAAATTCTTTACAGAAACATAAGCGTTATACACGGAACAAAGGGCATATTTTCGAACAGCACAAAAGCGGTTTGCTTGGAAATAGTCAGATCATAACTTGGTGGTTATGCAGACAAGCACCCACCTGCGTTCGCTAATATAGTCTCTACGCTTATTCAAATAATGTACATTATTCCAAAAAATATTTTGCACTGGCTAAAGAATGTACAGCATTGAAATGAAAAATTCCCTCAGCCTAGCACCTAACCCTCATACAGTGTGTTTAATTGTTTTCATTTTGTATTGCAAAAATATTGGGGTGAATATTAAAATTATAACGGAGTTCGTAAATATTTATGAAGAAATACATTAACGAATTTTCATGAAAATGAAGCACCTTAAGTAGAAAACAACGCAGATTCAGAACCGGAATATCGAGTATTTCAATTCTAAAATAAAAAGTACTCATAAATTTTTAATTGAAATACGAGGGAACAAATTTTATTAGTAGTTCCATATGTAATTTATTAATTACTTATGTGTAATTCTTTTAAATGTTGCATTAAGGCCTTGTATCACGGAGGTGCTGTGTTCATTTCTGGAGCCTAGTGAAATGACTAGTGAAGTCTGGATGATAGATTTTTTGAAGAACGCCTAATTAGCTAATCACAATAGCATTGCTGAATTTTAGCAGCCATATATGAGAGAGCTAGTGATTCTGAGCGAACATGCTTGACCGTCTGCAACTTCATAGTCACTTAACATCAGGTGAAATTGGAGCCGAGCTAGCCAGTCTCCAATAAAAAAAACTAAACAATTCTATTGTATCTCATTGAATAAATCAATTCTCTTATACTCACGTAAAATTAGAATTTATTTTCAACTTTGATGCTCTCTAGGGCGTCAGGAAATTTCTAATTTGCACAAAAAAAAACTTGTGACAACTTAGGCGGGATCCTAGCGGTGCGGCCGCGGTTGATTTTAGACAAATTAAATATTTATAGGGGTCTTACTTCCAAAGTTTCTACCATTATTTATTAATGAGACATTTTCCTAAGATTGTTCTAACACCGCTTTTGACCTTCCGCATGACATTAAAACTGGTAATAGAAAGGCTTTCGCAACAATTTACTTTCACAATAAAAATATACACACTCGAGTTAGTTCGAGAGTGCTAAAACGGTATGTGTAGTTCTTTCATGTTGAGATTGTACCTCACTTTGAAATATGTGTAAGAAATATTTTTCTAATTCTCAATTTTTGTGCGAAATTATCTAAAACACTTTCTTAAATAAGACATAATATTTTCTTGATAATGGTTAAAACTTATTCTAGAAATAAATTTGATTTATTTAACAACGTATTTACGTACATTTTTGAAATATTTTTTTTAAAGAAAAAAATTAAACTATGGTAAATTTTTAAAACAGGCTCTTTTTAAATTTGAATAAATACTTCTGCCATCACGAAAAGAATGACACTGCATTTATCTTGACAATTTAATTAGAGCCGATAAACATTTATGGGATTATAAATAACAAATAAAAAATTAAACAAACTATTATTAGAAACGTCATTGTTCAAAGAAAATAATTTACAGGCCGTCAATGACCGGGACCGGGCCTCTCTTTTGAAAAATGTTCGTTACATTCTAAACTGTTCTTTTTTTCACGTTTTGCCTTTCCTCCTGTAGCAATATTCATTGAAACCGTGTCTGCATGTGGATAGCGAGCGGAGGAAACTCAGCAACGAAACGTAGTAATGTAAATAGAGCTTAAGCCCAGTATACACATTCAAGGTTAGTATAAACATTAGAACTGGCCTTAGTCGGAGGCTTAATAACATTGGCGTACGGTGGGTTTATATCAAATCTACTATTCGCGCCTGTAATATGTTATAGAAAATGTTATCGATAATACGTCTCAGGAAAGTGATAAATAATAAGATACGAAAATTTGGGGATTCAATCTCCACTGAGGTTGACAATACGGTGAAGGAAAACATCGGGTTTTAAGAACAACAGCCTTCAAGGGCGACATCTGCGAACTTGCTCATAAATCCCTAATGCAGACCTTGGCTTTGAATGGGACAAAATAAGTTTCGCCATAAACTATCTTCAGCGAAAATATTTAGTAGGTTGTCTATATAATGCTAAGAATGAAAATCGAAATAAGATCTTTATATTGCTTTCAAAGTTCATTATGATTTAAAATGATTTCGTCAAACTCTTTCACAATTCACTATCGTTAAATAATCGTTATAGTGTATTTATTAATTTTTATTAAATCCACTACGTGTGCACCACACCTAACGCCGGCGCATTTTTGACAAATTGAAGTGTGATAGAGGTCTCTGCCCATTGTTTCATTCATTTTTATTCGTATAACTTGATTCCGCTATTTGTACAACGTTCGTTAGCGCTCGTCTGAACGTTGATTTGTGATTTATGTTTCCTGAGCGGATCGAGCTGCAAATACACCGCGTGGGCTGTACTCAAATATCGTAGTGCCTCGACATTGCACCGCGAAGTATTAGCTCTAAATAGGCGCACAGCTTATTATTGTGTGGGTTGTAATAAACATAATGTAAATTTATTGATATATTACACATTTGAAATTATGTATATTATGATAATAGGAAGTTTAATTAAATTACATCGTTACGTTAAATAATCATATGTTTTTTTTTTAATCTTTCCGCTGCGACACTCATGCTACACTAAAGGGCATGCGCGAAATAGAAAGTGCTTATGATCACTCGTTTGTAAGAAGACTTTCCTGTCCTTATAATAATAAAAAAAATAAGCTGAACAAAACTTATATGTAACTTTTATTAAAAGACATTTACCTAAAAACAATATTAAGAGATATTTGATAAATGCCGGATATATCCGGCGCTCGTACCGAAATGGTTAATTTTTACAGGACTGGTCACGATCAACTCATTTCAACTAATAAAGGCCCATAAAGTTCGAACGACGCTGTTAAGTCATGCGTGGTCGTATATAAAGGGAGTTAGTAAAAGATGATATGCGTCAAATTCAGAACCTACTTCTGATTAGTCGGTAATTAATAAACTATAACATGGAAAAATGGTATCAGCTTTAACAATTAATTCAGTACGAGAAAAAAAAATGAAAAAGCCAACCCAGTTAATCATTACTTCAAAGGTCGTAATGAAAAGGTGAGGGAAGGAAAAAATTAACTTAGCCAGAGTTGCGTGTACTTTGTATGAATAAAACACGATTGAAAGCGGCACCGCTTTGTAAACACATTAAAAATACAGTCGGCGAGCAGTCGGCGTGCCCTTAACAAATTAAAAAGGGACGGCTTAGCCGCATAAATCATATGCAAACCGTTCTAATTACTCAAAAATCACATTTATAACCGTACTACTGTGGACAAGTTGCTCTCATTAACCGTCGCGCGGGGTCGGTTACAGCAGCACCCAACACAGACTGGTAAAGCCAACTTAAACGTTTGCTTTAGCGTTATAAAATTCACACGTGTCGGCAAATTACGGTTGCATTCCAACGCAGAAGCCGTTTAACTATACCTACGCACTGGTAAGTTGTGGATTGCAATTTTTTTTTAACATTTTTTTTTTTCGACATTACTTACAAGAGTTACCTAGTGGACAATATTTTTTTTTGTTTTAATTTAAGTGTGATTAAGATTGAGTGATTAAGCTGGTGTAACTATTAAATTCAATCGACACCATTTCACGTTCAAAATGATTATAACAATGCTCAATTAACCCCGTATAGAATTCAAAAAGGTGAATTGAAACTCTTATTGTATCTTTGTTTTTTTTTTATATATGCTTATTTAATATAAATTTTTGCTGGTATATTCTTAAATTGAAAGAAATCTTGTGATCGACATTAAAACAAATGTCAAACTAATTTAACAATATTCGAAATCGGGAAAAATACCAGTAAAATATACCCCATTAGTAAGTACTATAATACTTTACCGGAACTTTAGTATACAGAATTATGGACATAGTTCTTCGCGTTACTAGGCTCAATAAAACAACAGAGGCGCCATAACCACAAATATGTCGCGCATTGCTCCGCTGTTTCTTTCAAACAGAAATACAACTTCACCAGTTTTGATTGAGAGATACGAGCTGACACAGTCATCAATAACCTTTTAATAACCTACGGCGACGATAGTCGGTTCACACGCGACATTCGAGTAAAACTACAACGGGCGATATGCAAATCATTCTGAACTAAAAGTCTCGAAAATTTATACCGTTAACGGACCTTTACCGACCTATTACGTGACATCGAACAATAAAATTTTCCGAAATTTAGAAACGACGTGTTTATAGAATATAATGTTTTTAACCATAAATTTCATATTTTGTTCATAACTTGCGTGTCAGAACTGTGTTAATTAATATTTACAGATGGTTGACCTCTCCCGCCTCCAGTATATTCCTTATGAGATTTCGGGACCTTTCCAACGCACTATGAGCAACCACCGAGGGATGTAGTAAGTAAAAATCCTAGATAGGATATCTTAAAAAAACATCACTTAACATCATGTGAGATTATCAGCGATACCCCATTACTCATAGATAATTATCGTACTGTTCTTGTTTAAAAAAGTTACATGAAAAAAATATTATTCTCGCGGACTCTTCGATAGAACTAAAAACTATAAATACATTGACAAACTCCGAATAATTAATTCGAATTTCTTTTGAGAAACCCAATATAACATAAATCATATCAGTGAATGTTATTGTGTATAAAAGATGTGACGTACATGATATTCTGTGAGGCGTGGTATTAATAGCAGCGCTTACTCGGAATGATTGAACGATTATAAGCGATGGTCAGAATACTGATAGTAATCTCTACACTCCCAGGCTTACACAAAGGGGCATTAGTATTAGTGACGAGATAAATCTCGCGACTAATATCCCATTTGCATCGATCTCCGTAACGTCATAGTGGAGATATATATATAATTATAAACAGCAGGAAGTCTTTAAAAAATTAAATTGCTTATATCAATTTCTTAACGTCGAACAAAACGCGAAATTGTATATCGTTATTTCACAACTATCTATCGAAAGTCAGCGTGAGTTAATATAAAAAGATAAAAATGAAATATCTTATTCAATATTTTATCGCAATTCACTATGTCCTTTCGATTGATATTTTATTGATAAAATTAAAGTATGGAAGTGAGATAAGAATTGATATTCAAATTGAATACCTTTGACATTTTCAGATTATAAACATCGCCGAAGCCGCAGTGCTAAGGTGTAGAATTAAAGGACACAGAAAATATTATTAGTGTGGATACGCTCATATAAAATTATAAATAATAAACTATTAGTAATATTTAAATCATTATTTATTTATATCTTATGCAATCTGTCCTTAATAATTAAACTAGTAACAAAGAAACCAGTACTCGGTGACTTATAACACGGATTACAACTAGAAACTTGGTGGTTGTTCACCACTTTTAATTATATTGATATGACTGCTTCCGTGGCTTAGTGGTTAATCACTTGTCTTGTAACGCAGTGGTTCCGGATTCGATTCTCTGGCTACAAGAGTACTATAATAGTATTTCAAGGTAATTATCAGTTTTAGAAGTCAATGGTACCATATAGTTTTTACAATTTATACCTTCCAAATCGGTGATTTATTAATAGGGGGAAATTTTTTTGTAATAGTACTAGAAAAGCACATAAAATTATTAACATAAAACTGATAGTATACAGATAATTATTGCAGCATTTAATTATTTATTCTTATAACTTTTGTCGTAGTAAAACCATAGTTATTGAAACTACTAATATACGGTGCAATCTAACCACTTTAACTAGCATGACACCTTTGTGACATATCATTTACTATAATGTAAATACGTGGTAACATGACAAATAAGCCTTTCGTAATATGATGTTAAACAAACTCATAAATATAAGCAAGATGGCGTATCCACACAATACTTACAATCTTTATGAATTATCACGGCAATGCACTTACGATCTGGCTGTCTCCGAGCGTAGTGCTATCTTTATCCAATTTGTTACTCTTATCAAGAATTAAATGCGTTTTAGGCCTTCGCTGGCAAGTTTTTATTTTTATTAATTACAATACATGTGACTGAATGTCCCGACCGGGCAACGAACAGGTGATAGCTTTTTATGATACCCATTTATCGGACATCTATTAATTTGTTCCTTAGCTTATGCCTGATACCGGACGAAACGGATGTATCCTAATGAATCAGCGTATTCGTTCAAATCTAAGGAGAAAGCAAGCTCGATATCACCAAGTATTTTATTAACACCATTAAGAAATTTAATTCGTTAAAAGTAGCTGTGATAAGAAAGACTTTAAACGTCGCTCTACAAATTACTGATTAAATATTATACGAGTTTTGTAATCGTTTTCAACAAGCTATACAATTATTTGCTGTTAAAATATGTATAAATTTGTTAAGTTACACCCTCGGTATTATCACGATTGGGTTGACTAGTATATATTCGGCGAACCATGAATAAGTATATAGAAAGAGATTTACATTGTAAGCGTAGTAATGTTCTCTTAAAGTATTAATGAATGTAAATAAAATATCATTCAGACTGAAATTGCGGTATCGCTTCGTTTATATTACACAAAGTAACTATTATTTTGTTTGTATTTCATTTATTGCTATATATAGTAAATAATACGCCCTAATCATCACATTGTTTCACTAATTACATTAGTTGACCTCTGTGGAGCAGTGGTTTACTAGATTGCCTTGTAACGCGGTGGTCCCGGGTTCAATTCCCTGGCCACAGGAGTAGTGGAGTCTGTATGGTGGTAGCGATCTTCCGAACCCGCCTAACTAGCTACTACCCTCAATGTCAATATGCCGCCATAACAAAACTGTTGTGTTCCAACAGTCATACATGTGAGAGCCAGAGTATTCTGGAAGGGCACGCTTCACCAGTTACAGCCTCATTGTCAGTTCACATCAAGTCAAATCGAGGCCAAATGTTAACCCCAAACAGATAAAAAAATCGGTAGAAATGGGTTAGATTATGTAAGTACATTATATTTTTTTACTTGTAGATTGGCGACAGTTAAAAATCCTTAAATCTGTAAATGCGGTTGCGTTCATACGTAACTACGATTTATTCATATATACTGCCGGCCAAAAGTTTGAGACCACCTTGAAAAATTACAATATTGAATAAAACTCCAAAATTTAGTGCACTACAAATTATTTATTTACCTTATTAAATAGGAACTTGTTATGTAACATAAAATAATTTAAAAACTACAATTTAAAAACAGTCAAACATGGTGGAGGCTGTATTATGGTTTGGGGATATTTCTCTGGCTATGGGACTGGAGATTTGGTTAAAATTGAAGGAATAATGAAAAAGGAGCAGTACAAAGAGTTACTGGAGCGAAACGCTGTTCCTTCCGGGCTACGTTTGATTGGAGATGGATTCATTTTCCAACAAGATAATGATCCA